>CM046331.1:8897676-9122878 GCA_025403435.1 Artocarpus heterophyllus
TGGAAGGCTTTTCACTACAGTTTTTGTAAAAACTATAGTGGAAGCTCTTTCACGACGGTTTTTACCGTCATGGAAGGCCCTTCACAATGGTTTTTGTAAAAACCGTCGTGGAAGCCCTTTCACGATGGTTTTTACAAAAACCGTTGTGTAAGCCCTTCCACGACGGTTTTTATTCTCATTTTTGAAATTTTTTGTATATCGTCAAATTTAACCTTTCACGATAGTTTTTATAAAAACCGTCGTGGAAGGTTTGTATATTTAAATTTTTTAGTTTTTTGCCCAAATTTAACCTTCGTGAAAGATTAAATTTTGACAAGCTACTAAACTTTTCAAACATACAAAACCTTCCACCAAAACCATCGTGAAAGGTTAAATTAGGCAGGATACTAAAAGTTTCAAACATCCAAACCTTCCACGACGGTTTTTAGAAAAACCGTCGTGAAAGATTAAATTTTCTAAAGATTTTAAAACCTTTCACGACGGTTTTTATAAAAACAGTCGTGAAAAGTTTAATCTTACACGATAGTTTTTTAAAAAACCATCATCGTAGCTCCTGCCAATCCACGACGGTTTTCGTCTTCGCGAGCATAACTCATCGCGTTTTTTTTCCTTATTATGACGGTTTTTGAGAAACGATCGTTAAATAAAAATCATATAATCTTGAATTTGTTGTAGTGTTTTGGGGCTTTTTGGGGGAGTTTTGAGAAATATATATATTTTTTTGTTTTGTCAAAAATTTAACCGAACAAGTTTTTATTTTCATTTTTGTTTCTTGTGTTTTTAAAAATGAGAGAAATCTTCTAAAAAACAAAACAAAATAGCCCCAACGTGTCTTAAAATATTTGTCAGTATAAAGATATCTCATTCTATAATGTAAAGCTCTTACATACTACAATACTTGAACTTATTTTTCAGTTCAAATTGGTTTGTCAGACATGCTATAAATGTTGGAAAAATAGTACGCAACAGAATTTCAAAATTTTTTATATCAGAGAATTTTTTAAAACACAAGTTTGACATGCTATATGCATAAATTAACCAGATCTTACTAACCTTTGAATGCCAAAGAACTCCTGCAATCTGTGAGAAGAAGTAACGTTCTAGAAGAGCTTCAACTAACTGGTCTTCTTTGCTATTCTCTATCCACGATCGGAGTGAGTGTGGGCTCATGTAGTTTAGCTTTTCCACCAAGTGACTCTCCTTACAAGCAATTGAGAGAACCCAAAGCTACAATTCGTGATTTGTGAACAATAGCTTTTAGGGAGTTTTTAGAGCTTCACCGGTAGAGTCTCACTCTTAATCTCTCAACTGATCTAAATAATAATGAGACTCACACTCCTTTTATACAAGTTGGGCCCAAGAGCCAGTCTTTATCAGAAAGGCCTCAAAAATTCAAATCAGAATCAAATCATGATCAATATATGATAAAATCCACATCTAAATGCATGATCTTTTTATTGGGCGGTCGGCATGTAGATCTTTCTAACTAGCATGCCAAACTTGCCCCATCGACAGGCCGAACCTGAGAATCGGCATGTCCAACCTGTAATAAAAATCATAGCGAATCTTTTATTCTCCACACGAGATTTTATGCGATAAAGTCTCATTTTTAATTCAAATAACCCAATAGAGAAGTTATCTAATTAAAACAACTTTATCTAGATAATCTCTAGGAAAATAAATGAATTCCTGATAATTATACAAGTTTATCTTAATTCAAATTATTCAAAATTAAATCAACTGAAAAATAGACAAGAATTATCCGATCCTAATAATTCAACAAGTTTATCTTGAATAAATTTTATCACAAAATTAATTCAACAGATAAACAAACATGAATTATATGATTTTACTGAATTTCAGCCAATCTGATAAATTTGGCATAAGTTACCAATTATTGAAAAATACGTCGTATCGTTACAGGATTTTTGTGAGCTAGCAAAGGGGACCAAATGGACCTATATAGTTCAAACTCCCAATAATTATGAAACCCAATATCCTAAATATACATTTCATAATTATCAACTTCAATGCTACTCCACTAAAAGCTTGGAGTTGCATTCTTGAACTATATAGAATTACAAAGTCCGTGTAGCTAAGTCTCCATGACATATCATACTGTATCGTATCCCCATAGGATTATCCATAATCAGCTAAAGGATAAATTTTATCTTACCTTCCCAATTATTTTTATCTTACGTTTCATTTTCTCACCATCGTAAAACTTACCATCTAAAGACGATATACCATTCGGTCACACCTATGTATCTAAATGGTTGAGCGCTCTAGTTTTTCAATTACAGGATAATGCATATAAGAGGACATCACTACTCCTAAAAAGAAGCTATGGATTCCATATCTATGAATAACAGGTCTACGCTATCAAGAGTCATGCCTCCAATGTACTGGCATGCGTACCACTATTAAAATATGGATGTCACACTTTGGTACATCAAAAGACACAAGTCAAGACAACGTGCCTACTATTCATCTCAAGATTAAGATACAATACAAATGATTATCTAAAGTGAATCGATTTACCAAGACAGAATTATTAATCTAAATCAATTCACATTATGTCCTGATCCAACACATCGTCACCTATGACAATGTGCCAATATTTCTATTCATAGAGTCTACCTCTGATGGCCAAAAAAACTATCTCCCAATAGGGATATAGACAATATAACAACCTTTACATAAATAAAGGGCTCCTCGATAATGGATCTTATGATTTACACCATCATCTTAAGAATCGTGCCTTCTACATAATTTGTCCCTTATATGCCCAATTCTTAAAGGTTTAGAATGACAGTCTTAGACTTTTATTTGCTTAACATACATTCTATAAATATGAATGTAAAGAGGACAAGATTTGGTATATAAAAAATAAATAAGTTCTTTATTGATAAAAATGTCTCCAAAAACATATTACATTTTTACTCCTTAGGGCATACACGTCTAACAATCTCCCAATTGCACTAAGTGAGTAAATATGACAAATATGGCACCCCCATAGCTTCCACATGCCTCTCGAAGACTCTCCCAGTAAGTATCTTCAGTAAATGGATCAGCTAAATTATCCTCTAACATGATTTTGCACACCGTGACATGCCCACCTTTAATGAAGTTCTTTATCACATTATATTTTCGATCAATATGTTTGCTCTTCTTGTGAAATCTTGGTTCCTTAGCATTAGCTACAGCTGCACTATTGTCACAGTACAATGATACCACCTTATCCATACCAAGGACCACCTTATCCACACTAGGAACCACCTCTAGATCCCTAAGAAACTTACGGAGCCACACTGCTTCTTTCAAAGCATCACTAGCTGCCACATACTCGGCCTCCATCATTGAATTCAGAGTACAATTTTGCTTCATACTTCTCCAACTGATGCACCATCGCCTAGGGTAGACACAAAACCTAAAGTCGATCTTCTAGAATCAATTAGAAATCTGAGTCATTAGAAGAGTTAAGTCCTCACCCAAATACACAAGCATATTCCCTCGAGTCATTCTCAGGTAGTTGAAAATATGCTTGACCGCAATCCAATGGTTTGGTCCTGGATCTGCCTGAAATTGACTCACAATTCTAATTGCACAACAAAAATCCTGTTGTGTGCAATTCATGGCATACATGAGACTACCTACTGCTGAAGCATAAGGCACCTTCTTCATGTATTCTCTTTCTTCCTCAGACTTTGGAGAGTCTTTCTTAGAAAGAGTAATTCCAGACCTAGATGATTGCCCACCTTTCTTGGAACCCTGCATTGCATACATCTTGAGAATTTTATCTATGTATCCGGCTTGAGACAAAGCTATCATTTTGTTCCTCCTACCCTGAAAAATCTGGGTACTAAGAACAAAATTAGCCTCACACAAGTCCTCCATGTCAAACTGCTTGTCAACCATAATTTGATTGATGACAATGCCCCAACGTCATTGCCAATTAGCAGAATGTCATCTACATAGAGCAGTAGAAAGACCACATTCCTATCCTTAACGTATTTGTAAACACATGGCTCATCCACATTTTATTAGAACCTATAAGTCTTGATCACTTAATCAAATCTTATGTTCTAAGAATGGGAAGCCTGCTTAAGTCCATAAATTGACTTTAGCAGCTTACAAACCTTACCTTCGTGACCCTTGACCTTGAACCTGTCTGGTTGTTTTATATAAATGGACTCATCAAGATAGCCATTTAGAAAAGTCGTCTTGATATCCATCTACCAAATCACATAGTCGATAGTAGCAGCTATGGACAAGAGAATCCGAACCCTTGACTTTGAACCCGTTTGGTTGTTCCACATAAATGGACTCATTAAGATAGCCATTTAGAAAAGTCGTCTTGACATCTATCTGCCAAATCACGTAGTCGAGAGCAGCAGCTATGGACAAGGAAATCCAAATGGACTTAAGTATGGCTACAGGCGAAAAGGTTTCCTTGTAATCGATTCCTTCCTTTTGCTTGTATCCCTTAGCTACCAGTCTAGCCTTAAAGGTTTCGACTTTTCCATCTACTCCTCTTTTCCTCTTGTCGATCCACGTACACCCTATGGGTTTTACTCCTTCAGGGAGATCCATAAGTTTCTAGACCTGATTAATCTCAATATACTTCATCTTTGTATTCATGGGCTCTCTCCAGAGTTTCGAATCAACATCCTCCATAGCCTCTACATAAGTGTAAGGATCTTTGTCATGTTCATCCGGTTTAGTCAAAAAGGCCTCCCCATTGAACATATACCTTTTGGGTTTACGCCCGATCCTCCCACTACGTCGAAGCCTTTTAAGTTGTTGTTTGGGTTCGTTTGGTTTTTCTACACTGATTGGAGTGGTTTCTACCAGAACCCCTAGAGTGATCGAATCACTCATCAACTCCTCGAGCACCACTTTGCTTCGAGGCTAAAATTCATTCATGTAACTCTCCTCAAGGAAAGTTGCATTAGTTGAAACCATGATTTTTATTTTCCTTTGGGTTATAGAAATAACCCCCTTTAGTCCCTTTTGGATATCCTACAAACACACAAACTTTTGAACGTGCTTCCAACTTATTCGCATCCCCAAACAAGACATGAGCCGGACATCCCCATATGCGAATATAGTTTAAGGATGTCTTCTTGCCCATCCACAACTCGTGAGGAGTTTTAGGAACTAATTTTGAAGGCACATCATTTAGAAGATAACATGTAGTTTGCAATGCATATCCCCAAAAGGATAAAGGCAATGTTGAATAACTCATTATGGACCTAACCATGTTCAACAAAGTCATATTCCTTCTCTCTGCCACACCATTCTGCTATAGAGTGCCTGACACAGTCAATTAGGATGGAATCCTATTCTCTAATAAGTGTCCTAAAAACTTATCAGAAAGGTATTCTCCAACTCGATCAGCTCGAAGAGCCTTTATAGATCTACCCAATTGCTTTTTCACTTCAGCCCAAAACTCCCTGAACTTACCAAAAGTTTCGCTTTTGTGGTGCATTAGGTACACATACCCATACCTTAAGTAATCATCAATGAAAGTGATGAAGTACTCATACCCTTCTCGTGCCTGGATGTTCATTGGTCCGCAAACATCACTATACACAAGTTCTAGAACCCCTTCAGCCCTATTGCCCTTAGACCCGAATGGTCTTTTGGTCATTTTACGCTTCAAACAAGATTCACATTGTGGTATAGATTCTACCTTTAAGTGACTTAAAGGTCCATTCCTTACCAATCTTTGAATCCTATTCAAGCTAATATGACCTAATCGCAAATGCCAAAGATAAGTCTCATTAGAGTGAGAAGTCTTAAGTCTTTTAGAGTTATTATCATTTACCTTAGTGTTTAGTAGTGAGTCCCTAAACCAAACAAGTTTCTAAAACCAAAAGATCACACTTACCTCATTGGGTAAGCAAGTCCTTGCATTTTTTCTTTATATGCCCAACCTTTCTGTCCTCAGCCTTTTGCTTCCTTCCATTCCCTGGATTAGGATTAGAACCGGATGCAACCTCCAAGTCAAACTCTCCACTAGCAGGAGTTTCCCTAATCAGTTTTTTGAACTATTGTAATTGTTTTATCAACTTCGTTAAGATCACATCTTGTCTATTGCTCAAAGAAGCTTTAAACGAGATACATTCTTTTAACAGAGTCTAAAAAACCATAGTCATCTGTGACTCAGTATCCATATCGGCTCCATGGGTTTGAGCTGTAATGAGGTAACCCATGAGAAACATCATATGTTCCTTTACAAATGTCCCCAGTTTTTGCTTGCAGTTCAAAAGTTTCCAAAGTGCCCTTTTCTGATTTGCTATGGCTTGGCCTCCAAACATGCTTTCAAGATTATCCAAGATCGCTTCGTATTCTCATAATCTTCATGCTGAGCCTGCAGTAGGTTATTCATACAAGTCATAACAAAATACCGGGCCTGATCATTAGCAACTTTCTAGGTATGATATGCTTGGATTTGCTCACAAGTGGATTCCTCGGTAGGTTTGGGAAGACATGGTGTGGTTAGCACAAAAATTAGTTTCTCAAAGGATAGAATGATATTTAGGTTCCATTTCCAATCATTTAAATTCTCATTGGTTATTTGGTTTTTATCAAGTATTGAAGATAAAACGTTTTCAGACATTTTTAATCTACAATAAAGAACCATATACTAAACATAAGCAAACATAGTATAATAATTTAACAAGATAACACAATCATGTATAGCATACAATTGTGTTTATGTATCAAAACCTTGAAAAAATCACAACCTTACAATGATAATTCCTAACTCAGAATTCAGTAAACCACCTTAGGGAGACTTGCTAAATTCAATTAGGAATTCAGATCCCCTCTTGATTAATATATGCCATCTAGGACCCGTATGATCCAGCATATATTATGTGACGCCCTGCCTTTTTAGGCAGTCACTTTACTTTCTTAAACATCGTTTCATAAATAGTAATCTTACTTACTTAGTAAGAAAAATACTGAAATAATTTTTTTCTTTAAATGTTCTTTAAAACTGATGCGACCTCTGTTGCATTTCAAGTTGAGACCTCGCTCAACACTTGCCCTTAAAATCATTTCAAATCATTTCTTAAAACTTAATAAGAAATATTTATTAAATCAGAGCTTAAAACTTTACTTTATAATTACATAAAACAGTTTGTAAACTATATCTTCAAACTTTGAATACAATTCTTAGAACTCTGATTTTCTTAAAACTTCAAAAACAATATATTAAATAGTACAAAACATTTTCTTTGCGTAGCGGAAGCAAAACCATAGGTGGTATCCATACCTAAATCTTCGCATCTGTCCTCTGTAGCACCCCGCTCTTATAGCGGGTCCTATTGATCACCCATAAATTACCTACAGCATAAAGAAACTTTTAATGAGCTTTTGCTCAGTAAGTTCAAACATAAACTCACAAATCATTTAATCATGCTTTAAAACTTTTCTCATAAAAACCTTTCTCTTGAAACATTCTTTAAGAATATTTTCCATAAACATTTACGAAAATGTTTTTCATAAATGTTTTCCATAAACATTTTTGAAAATGTTTTTCATAAAACATTTCTGAAACGTTTTTCGTAAAACATTTCTTGAATGTTTTTCTTAAAACATCGTTCATAAACCTTTTCTTGAAAACATGAAAATGTTTTTCATAAATATTTATCATAAAACATTTCTCTGAATGTTTTCTATAACATAACATATAAATATTTCATAAAAAGGCATTCAAGTAACATCAGAATGCATGACTCCATTTATGCTCAATTATTAACTTCAATTATAAGTATTTTATGAACATTCTTTTCTTACTTTAACTTTCTATCTTCGTTCTTTAACTTTTCTTATCTTACTTAACTTTCTCTCCTTATTCCTTATCTTACCTTCATTTTCCTTACCTTACTTTAGTGTTTGTACCAACTCATTAATCATGAGATCATAAACATGATGCTTCCCTTGTGGAAGACTTGAGACCATCAAACATTGAGGTCTTGTACCTCACATCTAGGAGGTCAAACTTTAATTTTTACTTTCAGTACCTCATAACAAAAAGGCTGGTATGACACTACCTTTTTATCTTTACGTTACATTCTTATTAACTTTAGTGAGCATTTCAAATACAATCACATCATATGCAAACACACTTGCAATTCATAGCTTGTACTATAAAACTTATTGTATAACAAATGCAACATATTCCTTAATAAATACATCATAAAGCGCAAACATGTTTTGCAAATCATAACTTGTATTCTAACACTTATTGCATAACAAATGCAACATATAATGAAATCACATTTTACAAATTATAACTTTTATTCTAAAACTTATTGCACAACAAATGTAACTTATTGCGTAACAAATACATCATGAAACTTATAACTTAAACTATAAAACATTATGCATTGTCATAATGCAAAACATACTTTAAATACTTTGAAAATCATAACTTAAACTTTTAAAAAACGTTATGCATATCAATATGCAAATAAACCTTTAACATAACGGTTGCAAATTCATTGCAATTATTTTTCTTGAACTTTAAAACTTTTTGCACAATAAATGCAAACATACTTTAAAAGAAACTTTCATAATAATTGCAAACTCTTTTGCAAATTATATAAATAAGCATTTAAAAATCATTTACTTCATGCTGCAGGTAAGATTTGAACTTACCCGAACTATGCTCTAGCGTTCTCTATTCCGTTCTTTTTCCTTCCATTAGTCAGCCTTTGCGTCCTGATCAAACGATATCCGACTAATTAGTTAACTTTCTTTATTATCAATCCACTCGATTGATAATAAAACGAAAACATTAACCATTCTTTCCTTTTAACTTGACTAGTATACTTTCGGTTTACCCTTCCTTTACTTAGCTTTGTAACCTACCAGGGTTACTTTTCCTTTTAACTTCGTAACCGATCGGTTTACCTCTCGTTTACTTAAACATCCCTTATTAAATCTACCATCTTACTGGCGATTTCATTACTTAGCGTATTACGAAATATTTTTCGTCTAATAACATTATGCTAAATCAGAGTATTCGACTCCGTTCTAGCCGTTTCCTTAATAATGACGATTTTACCCTTAATGGGTTTTTCGTCAACCTTGTAACCTTATAAAACCCATTCTCACATAAAACAGTATAGCCATCACTGATAATGCATTTTCATAAATTTTTATGAAAGCATCTAAAATAATTTATTTTAAAATGGTTCATACTGTAGGCAAGATTCCTACTTACTTGGACTCCAAGCTAAGCAGGTCTAGTTGCACCTTGCTGTATCTACAACATGCGAAGCATCCTCTGCAGTGCTCCTCGAGCGACCATGAATGGTTAAGAATGCTTCTTGGAGATCATACGCTACTAGAACTGTCATTCTGGACTCCGTCACTGCTGTTTGAATCGCCTCGATTCATGTGCAGTCGGTACCAGATAATTTTTACCAGAGTGGAATTAGCTCAAACGGAGGTCACCATTGTGTTCAAAGCATCAAAACGAGTCGGGAGGCTGTCAAGGATCATCGATCGGAGGTCCAGATCACAAAAATCCAAAGTCACCGTTGACCGACGTTGACCGACATTGACCGTTGTCAATCGGGGTCTGTTGGTAGCTGGGCTCGGGCCTACCCCCCTAAGTTGACCCTTATGAGTCCAATGATGTTGTCAATTTTGCCTAATTCTGCCTCTAACATAGCAGGTCGGAGCTCGACATTGATGGCAAAAATGGAGACTCCGATCATGGCTTTCCAGTGATGGAAACCTAAAATTGGCTAAGCGCTTTTGCTACCCATCCTCCTATGAGCATTTCTCCTCACTCAATTTGAAGAAACGTGGCTGGGAAGGGCAAGGACGGAGGCTCCCGCGGTGGTTGACAGCAGCGTTGGCCGTTCTCTGATGAAACGAGCTCCTTCGGTGTAATTGATCGAGGGGTTTTATTCCCCTTGATCCTCTGAATCCATTGGGAGGGGTGGTGTTGGCCACCTCCTCCGGCAAGGCGGAGTTCCACTGTGGCGTGATGGCACACAGCGGCGGTAGGCGGGCGGAGCAATCCGGCCGTTGTTGAGCTGCCACCAAGGGTGGGTTTTGTTCCTCTCATCACGGTGGTAGTGTAGGAACAAGATCCACATCGATCGGATGTCAGATGGCAAAGATATCTTGCCAGAAAGTTTGGGTTCCTCCGCCACTTTGGGCGGCTCGTGTGGCTTCCTTCGGCGGCACGACACCTCATTGGACTCAGCTCGTCGAGAGCTTTCCATTGGTGCGAGAGGTGTCGAAAACAAACGCTAGAATCTCAAATGAGATTTGAGGAGAGAGAGAAAATTTAGAGAGAGAAAGTAGAGAGAGGGAGCTGAATTTTTTTTTCTGATCTTTTTTCTTTTTTTTTCTTTTCTTTTTGCACTTTTATTAAAGAAATTTGTGGTCCACACAATCAAATTCTTATACGGCATTGCTCTAACACTGTATAATTTTCCATGTTATTATACAGTATTTTTCTTTAAACTGTACTTTTCATCTTAATATAATCTTTAACTTAATGCATTTTTAATGCATTAAAACTCTTGGGTGTTACAATCGACCCTCCTTAACAATTTTCGTCCTCGAAAATTAGAACCTTCATAGGTAGTTCATCTCTCTTATCCTCTTTTCTGTTCTTAATATGCTTTTTTATCACTACTTTTTCGTTAATACTGAGCCTTCATCTTGGAACTTCAACAATTTTCTTCATATTACTGACATAGTCCTTTAAATTATACACCACACTTCTGTTGCGCAACTCTAATCTTTCAACATTTCAGCGCAGTTTCCATTCATTTAAAGGTTTAGCATTCTACATTTGAATGCTATTCTCGAAAATATGGTTCATTTCCATTCTAATCTCTTCATTTCTATCTAAAGATTAGGGTCATCCGATCACAAAATCCATAATTTTCCAGTTCTATATCCATTCTAGAATGACATTTTGCTGTAATTTTCCTTATAACGTATAAATTTCCAGCTTCCATCCTCCAATCTATGAGGTTTCTGCTACTAGATTGGGCATCGTTGTCGTGATCGTATTTCCCATTCGGGTAGTTACGAGCTCATTCGCATGTCTCAACTCAGCTAAGGAGTGCTTAAGCTCGATAAAATCACATAATTAGTGATCTAGCATCAAGTTGCTCTTAGGCACTATCGTTCTATAGAGCACTAAAAATCACTTCTGACATTCATTATTCCGTTATCTTGATCCACTTTTCCATGTTATACGTGCAGCCAATATAGAATAACTCCAACAGAGTAAGATTTGCTCATACAGAAACACTATTGTTGGCCTAAACATCATAACGTATCACAAGCTAATCTTCTTGATTTTGAGTCGTCGTCCATCTGTTGACCATCATTGACCACTTTTTTTCATCGTTGACTTGACATCGCTAATGGACGACGACTACTGTCGACTTGCGAGGACATTCTAGCATATATCATCACATTCATCCTTTGACCCTTACCTTTTCGTTGCTCATCTGGGTGTGCCGATATCAAAGGCTATGCCCAACAACAATACGTATTCATTAAATTCTAACTTTTCTTCCTACTTAACTTAACTTACTTACTTAAGCTATGGTGTAGCGGACATATGACAGTGCGAGATGGGATGGCAGGATATTGCTCTGATACCACCTGTGACGCCCCACCTTTTTGGGTAGTCACTTTACTTTCTTAAACATCGTTTCATAAATAGTAATCTTACTTACTTAGTAAGAAAAATACTGAAATAATTTTTTTCTTTAAACATTCTTTAAAACTGATGCGACCTCTGTCGCATTTCAAGTTGAGACCTCGCTCAACACTTGCCCTTAAAATCTTTTCAAATTGTTTCTTAAAACTTAATAAGAAATATTTATTAAATCATAGCTTTAAACTTTACTTTATAATTACATAAAATAGTTTGTAAACTGTATCTTCAAACTTTGAATACAATTCTTAGAACTCTGATTTTCTTAAAACTTTGAAAACACTATATTAAATAGTGCAAAACCTTTTCTTTGCGTAGCGGAAGCAAAACCATGGTGGTATCTATACCCAAATCTTCGCATCTGTCCTCCGCAACACCCCGCTCTTATAGCGGGTCCTATTGGTCACCCATAAATTTCCTACAGCATGAAGAAACTTTTAATGAGCTTTCGCTCAATAAGTTCAAACATAAACTCACAAATCATTTAATCATGCTTTAAAACTTTTCTCATAAAAACCTTTCTCTTGAAACATTCTTCAAGAACGTTTTCCATAAACATTTACGAAAATGTTTTTCATAAACGTTTTCTATAAACATTTCTAAAAATGTTTTTCATAAACGTTTTTCATAAAACATTTCTGAAACATTTTGCATAAACATTTTTTGTAAAACATTTCTTGAACTTTTTCTTAAAACGTCGTTCATAAACCTTTTCTTAAAAACATGAAAATGTTTTTCATAAATATTTATCATAAAACATTTCTCTGAATGTTTTCTATAACATAACATATAAATATTTCATAAAAAGGCATTCAAGTAACATCAGAATGCATGACTCCATTTATGCTCAATTATTAACTTCAATTATAAGCATTCTATGAACATTCTTCTCTTACTTTAACTTTCTATCTTCGTTCTTTAACTTTTCTTATCTTACTTTAACTTTCTCTCCTTATTCCTTATCTTACCTTCATTTTCCTTACCTTACTTTAGTATTCGTACCAACTCATTAATCATGAGATCATAAACATGATGCTTCCCTTGTGGAAGACTTGAGACCATCAAACATTGAGGTCTTGTACCTCACATCTAGGAGGTCAAACTTTAATTTTTACTTTCAGTACCTCATAACAAAAAGGCTGGTATGACACTTTCTTTTTATCTTTACGTTACCTTCTTATTAACTTTAGTGAGCATTTCAAATACAATCACATCATATGCAAACACACTTACAATTCATAGGTTGTACTATAAAACCTATTGCATAACAAATGCAATATATTCCTTAATAAATACATCATAAAACGCAAACACATTTTGGAAATCATAACTTGTATTCTAACACTTATTGCATAACAAATGCAACATATAATGAAATCACATTTTGTAAATTATAACTTTTATTCTAAAACTTATTGCACAACAAATGCAACTTATTGTGTAACAAATGCATCATGAAACTTATAACTTAAACTATAAAACATTATGCATTGTCATAATGCAAAACATACTTTAAATACTTTGAAAATCATAACTTAAACTTTTAAAAAACGTTATGCATATCAATATGCAAATAAACCTTTAACATAACAGTTGCAAATTCATTGCAATTCTTTTTCTTGAACTTTAAAACTTTTTTCACAATAAATGCAAACATACTTTAAAAGAAACTTGCATAATAATTGCAAACTCATTTGCAAATTATATAAATAAGCATTTAAAAATCATTTACTTCATGCTGTAGGTGAGATTTGAACTTACCCGAACTATGCTCTAGCGTTCTCTATTCCGTTCATTTTCCTTCCATTAGTCGGCCTTTGCGTCCTGATTAAACGACATCCGACTTATTAGTTAACTTTCTTTATTATCAATCCACTCGATTGATAATAAAACGTAAACATTAACCATTCTTTCCTTTTAACTTGACTAGTATACTTTCGGTTTACCCTTCCTTTACTTAGCTTTGCAACCTACCGGGGTTACTTTTCCTTTTAACTTCGTAACCCATCAGTTTACCTCTCGTTTACTTAAACATGCCTTATTAAATCTACCGTCTTACTGGCAATTTCATTACTTAACGTATTATGAAATATTTTTCATCTAATAACGTTATGCTAAATTAGAGTATTTGACTATGTTCTATTCGTTTCCTTAATAATGACAATTTTACCCTTAACGGGTTTTTCGTCAACCTTGTAACCTTATAAAACCCATTCTCAGATAAAACAGTATAGCCATCATTGATAATGCATTTTCATAAATTTTTATGAAAGCATCTAAAAAAATTTATTTTAAAACGGTTCATACTATAGGCAAGATTCCTACTTACTTGGACTCCAAGCTAAGGAGGTCCAGTTTTACCTTGTTGTATCTACAGCATGCAAAACATCCTCTGCAGTGCTCCTCGAGTGACCATGAATGGCTAAGAATGCTTCCTGGAGATCATACGCTACTAGAACTGTCATTTTGGACTCTGTCACTACTGTTTGAATCGCCTCGATTTGCATGTAGTCGGTACCAGATGATTTTTACTGGAGTGGAATTAGCTCAAACGGAGGTCACCATTGCGTTCAGAGCATCGAAACAAGTTGGGAGGCTATCTCGGATCGTCGATCGGAGGTCTGGATCACAAAAATCCAAAGTCGCCGTTGACCGGCTGTTGATCGAATTTGACCGATGTTGACCGGCGTCAATCGAGGTCCGTTGGCAGCTGGGCTCGAGCCTACCCCCCCTAAATTGACCCTTATGAGTCCAATGACAATGTCAATTTTGCCTAATTTTGACTTTAACATAGCATGTCGGAGCTCGACATTGATGGCAAAAATGGAGACTTCGATCATGGCTTTTCGACGATGGAAACCTGAAATTGGCTGAGGGCTTGTGCTACCCATCCTCCTATGAACGTTTCCCCTCACTCAATTTGAAGAAATGTGGCTAGGAAGGGCAAGGACGGAGGCTTCTGCGGCGGTTGACAGCGGCGTTGGCCGTTCTTCGACGAAACAAGTTCCTTCGGTGCAATTGATCGAGGGGTTTTGTTCCCCTTGATCCTCTGAATCCATTGGGAGGGGTGGTGTCGGCCACCTCCTCTGGCAAGGTGGAGTTCCATCGTGGCATGGTGGGGCACGACAGTGGTAGCCGGGCGAAGCAATCCAGCCGTTGTTGAGCTGCTACCAAGGGTGGGTTTTGTTCCTCTCATCACGGTGGTTGTGTAGGAACAAGAATCACATCGATCAGATGTCGGACGATAAAGATATCTCGTCAAAAAGTTTGGGTTCCTCTGCCACTTTGGGCGGCACGTGTGACTTCCTTCGGCGGGTTTTTGGGTGGCACGGCATCTCGTTGGACTCTGCTCGTCGAGAGCTTTCCATTGGTGCGCGAGGTGTCGAAAACAAACGCTGGAATCTCAAAAGAGATTTGAGGAGAGAGAGAGAAAAAGTAGAGAGAGAGCCAATTTTTTTTTCTGATTTTTTTCTTTTCTTTTTGCACTTTTATTAAAGAAATTTATAGTCCACACAATCAAATTCTTATGCTGTATTGCTCTAATACTGCATAATTTTTCATGTTATTATACAGTATTTTTCTTTAAATTGTACTTTTCATCTTAATATAATCCTTAACTTAATGCATTTTTAATGCATTAAAAATCTTGGGTGTTACATATCAATAATAATTTCTTTGGCCATTAATTTTATTAACAGAGCTCTTGGGGAGGTTAATAATAAAATTAACATGAGTGTATAACCATTGTTTCAATATTTTATCCATGGCTTATTATCGTCACCTTGGGAACGATAAACCACGCTAAAATACATTATTCTTTCAGAGATCTAACCTGGTACATGATAAAATCCCTTCCTTGTGGTCGGGACCATCATGTGCTACCTATGGACCAACGATGGAGGCTGTGGGTCCTCTCTTCAAAAAACTTCACCCTCTCAATCTTTTAAAATCAAGGTTTTATTTTAAGAACATGCATGAACAATTTTAAATGAGCAGCACTCTTTATTTTATATGACATGTTATCAATATATATGGCAAATCATATTATAATGCAGACAAGCAAAGCAATCATGCAAAGCTACAAGGAAAGTAATAACAAATAATCATAATATTATGGTTCCACCCTAGAGAATAGGAAATAAAGATTACAAGAGAATAATCGAAACATATTATCGATTCTTAATCCTTGAATTTTCAAGTTGTATCTGTAATGACCGAGGAAACGTCATCAATAAAACCTAATATTTAATTGGGTTTAATTAATGAATTTATTCTTAAAAATGTGAAATTTTGTAAAAATTGTAATTTCTGTGAAAATTACAATAAAATATGAATGAGCGGCATTAGTTGCAAATTTTATGGCATATGTAATGCAATGGTGGATATTATAAAATACAAATTTTATGAGTTTGATGACTCAGAGATTTGTGCATAATATCCATAAAATGAATTTCATGTCACAATTAATTGTGAAATTGTGATATAAACGAATGAATGATTAGAATGTAAATAGGACATAGATGTTGTCCTAACCCTAACCGGGGGTAGAAAGGAGGCCAGAGCAGTATAAGAATACTGCTAAATGAAAACACAGATATGAAAAATGTTAGGATTGGCCTCCAAAAGTAAACGAAAAGTAAGTTAAATATTTTTATACAGTTTAAGGATAGAAGGTACACTGATTTGACAACGACAGAATAGAAAAAATACTGTGTGGTGAAAAATTACACAGTATAAATTTTTAACTCCACAAAGTAGACATTTGCTTGAATTCTATTGGGCCAACAAGCCATGCAATGTGGCCCAATAAGATGAGGACACCTAGTGGTATACTCATGGGTTACCATGAGTCACCAAATGTGATAAGGATGCATTTAAGGCAAAGTTATCACAAAAATTCATTTCTTTCCTTTCCTTCCAAGATCCGACAGCCATGTTCAAGAGTTCTAAAAAAATTTCTCAGCCCCCAAACTTTACAAAAATACCCCCAAACAAGTTTTACAAGCAAGTACAAGGATTTTCCACAAGTTTTAAGGTAAAATCCTAAACTTTTTCATGAGTTTTCAAGGGATTTTTCATGGGTCAAAGGGCAAAAATTAATCCATGGTATTTTTGCATGAAAAGGAAGTCCAAGAAGAAGTTCAAGAAGCCTTTGAAGGCTAGAAATCCAAAAAGTGTTATTTGGGTAAGTTTTAAAGTTTAAAGTTTTGAATTTTGTTTTGATTTTTACTCTTTCAAACCCATGAGGCGTTTTGAGCACATATTTGATGGAATTTCATGTATAAGTGATGATTGGCAAGTTTGAGTTGTGAAAATTTGGTTTTTAGTGCAAACCGGCAATTTTTGAAAAAATGGTATGTTTGTAATTTTGATGTTAGACTTTGCAAAAGTGATGTTTGAGCATGATAATCTTTTGATTAAGGCATGGAATGGAATCTTCAGGGGTAGAATTGCAAGTTTGAAACAGATTTTTGTAAAAATGCCATAGGGACTAAATTGAAAGAAAAAGTTCCTTCTCGGCAGATTTAAAAAATAGTCCAAAACGCCCCTGTACAGTGAGATTTTGGGAAAAGTTAAAACACAAAAGTTGTAGATCTCAATGAAACTGTTAGGCCACATGGACGGTTTGTCAAAAAACTCAATCGTTTGTGAGTTTCTGATTTTTCAAGAATGTGTTAAAAGTAAAAAAAGTGTTAAATGGCAAAAATGTTATTTTTGCAAAATGATTTAAGGTATGGTACCTTAAGTAAAAATGATCCTTAAGAAAAATAGGAAATTTTGATGCAAAGAAGTAAATTTTAGTCCCGAGGGTAAAATCGTCAAAATTTTCAGTTCAGTGACTAAACCGCAAAGTTTTATGAAAAGGGAGCATAATTGAGAAATAAAGAGATTTGACCCACTAGGGTGTTTTTTTAAAATTAGTATATGGTTATTTTCATAAGAATAACGAAATTGAGCTCGGGTAGGTTATTGGACCCACGAAGGGCAAAATCGTCATTTTTGTCCAAATAAGCCGAACCGTTTTGAAATGTTTCCAATGGAATAAGAAAATGACTAGATAGGGTTCCCGCCCTTTGTTAGAAACGATAGGGTAAAGTTAGATAGAAATAAGAAAAACCAGTGGTTTTTAGAGTTGTACATAGTAATGCAACTCAATTTATTAACGAACGGATGTTTCGTATCGAAACATAGTGGAATTTGGCTAATGGCTTTGTAATTGGTCAACAGGATCCAAGGAGTCTAGGAGAAGGGAAATCGAGGTTAAGTTGCCCGACATTCACATCAAGTAAGTACCCTTCCCACCTATAGTATGAAATGTAGGTTTAGAAAGCAATGTATGTATATGTATACCTGTGCATATAATTAAGTGTAAACTTGTATGTTTGCCATGATATGAATACCTAGGGGTATAGTCATGTATGAATAATTGTGAGCATATTAATGTGTACCAGTGTGTACAAGATGTTATGTACCTGTGTGTACAATAATGAAAATGAGCATGTATACCATGATTTTATACCTGTGTGTATAATATGTTATGTACCTGGGTGTACAATAATGAAAATGAGCATGTGTATCATGATTTCGTACCTGTGTGTACAATGATAAATACTTGAGTATGTATAAAGTATGTATCTGTGTGTACATTTTATGTTAAGTACATGTGAGTACATTATGCTATATACCTATGCGCATATTAATGTGTACCAGTGTGTATAAAATGTAAGTACCTGTGTGTACTATGCTATGTAAGAGAATTTATGTTTCATGGATAATATGTGATTATTACTTCATGCATGGTATGTCAACCATAATAAATGGACTAGCAAATGTATCACCAGAAATTAAGAAAAGTGTCGTACCGACTCCTAACTCAAGGGGAGTTTAAAGGATATGTTACGGTCACGGTGTTACGTAGACCTAAATGAAATTGCGCAATGGTACAAACACTTGGGCCCTAGTAAAGATAAGAAATGATGAGGATAAAGAAAGTTTATAAGAAAGCATAATTGATTCATGCATTCATGTGAATATCCATGTGGGATTTATGGGACTTACTAGGCATTAGCTTATTAAGTATTTCATGCTGTAGGTATTCCGACGAGAAGGTCAAAATAAGTTCAAATGGTGAGCTGGCGGAGAGATGGATGGTGTGTAGATTGGGTATGGTGTCCGCTGCTGTAATGTTTTCTGCTACGTATGTTTAAAGTTATTTTGAAATGAAATGTTTAAAGGAAAGATGTTGTAAAAGTAAAAGTATTAATTATGTAAATACAAGTATGTGAAAGTATTTTAGGAATTACCAAAGTTAATGTAAGGCAATTAATTATTCCCGTTTAAAAAAAAAAAATTCCTAAATTTTTGCCCTAAAGTAAGTAAGAAAGAGTTTTATCACAGCCCAAAAAGGCGGGTTGTGACAATTGGTATCAGAGCAAAAATCTTGCCATCCTACTGCACATCGTTGTCTGCTCTATTGCCATAGCTCAAGTAAGATAGTTTGATTTTACGTATAAGAATGTTCAGTACTACTTTATATGACACTGTTATGTTAATTACGACAATAAATATAGTATATGGCGGAGCCGCATCATGATCGTGATATGGAAGCTGATCGAAGAGCCAGCATTGCTTTTCAAGATGGGATGCCACCGCTGTATTATGGGAGTCAGCAGCCTATGGTGTAGACCGAATGGCTTAGTTAAAGTGATTTTTAACGCTTGTCATATGCCTCCGCATCTCCTGGTTTTATTGGCCTCAGGGTTGGTAAAGTTTTAGAGGACAAATTCTAGCTAAGTTGCACGCATACCACCAGCAAACGTTATTCTAGTCTAGGTGATTCCGATGTTATGAGCGGATGGGAGACACCGATTGTACCTATGAGTAAAATCGGTATAAGGAAGATACGTAGGCGAACCGGTAGATCATTACATTCTTAAATTTCACCGTACCGTGGTACCACTAATTCCGTACAATTACCCTTACGGTGCATTTACGATCTGGTTTGGAGAAATCTTCCTAATGCGGTCCAGTAGCAAATTCCATATCCCCGAAATTACCTTAGTATCCATGATTCTCTTATGGCGGCATTACATGCAGACCAGAATGTAGCCGCGCCATTAGAAGATCCTTCAGTAGGTATAGATGATGATGATGATGATGATGATGATGATGATGCTGATGATGATAATAATGATAACATTGGTGAAGAGCCTGTGCCTCTAGAACCTATAATCGCAAGTGATGATAAGTCGACTGATTCGGAGATGGAGGAATAAGAGGATCCTGAGGAGGATACCGAACATAGTGACATGTCTAAAGTCGAGTTCGACAAAAAAAAAAATCATAAGAAAATCTTTGTGTATTATGACGTACATAGATGAGATATCAGTACAGTTTTGGGCTTTGATGCCTTTGTATATGCATGTATGTTCAGCTAGTGGTGTCCTTCTCGGCAAGAAGGTATATGTAGCCGGAAGTGATAATTGCTCCTGGAGAATAAATGAATAGTTATGTATGAAAGGAAAGTATGTATGTATGTATCTATGTTAGTTATGCATGTAAAGTTATAGAGAATGTAAAAAGGAAATGAAAGAGGTTTATGAAATGAAATGTATGAAAGTGAAAGAAAATGAAATGAAATGAAATGTACGAAAGGAAATGAAATGAAATGTATGAATGCTAATGAAATGAAATGTATGAAGGTAAAGGAAATGAAATGTATGACGCAAGATATTGAGTTCATGTAATTGTGTATGTTGCATGTATTTATGTTGTTTGAATACATGCAGTTATCGATTTGATACTATTAAGTTAATAGTATGTACTAACATAGTAACGAAAATACACGATAGATATATAACGATTGATATCAATGGCTGATATACCAGCTGCTACAGCTGTTTCGGTAGTATCCACTACTGAATTTTATGAAAGATTCTGGAGAATAAAGGCCTCGAAATTTGATGGATCTATAGACCCTTCAGAGGCCGACGATTGGCTTACAGGCATAGAAAGGGTTCTGAAATTTATGGGACTTAACGACTACGAAAAAGTCCTATGCGTTTTGTTTTCTCTCACTAAAGATGCTAGGAGACGATGGGAGTCGGTAGAGAGTAAAAGGAATGTAGACAAAATGACAAGGCCAGATTTCGTTGAAGAATTTGGCAGGGCTTATTTTAATGTAGAAACCATGGCGGCCCAACAAGAAGAATTTAATAATTTTAAGCAAGGGAATATGTCTATAGCTGACGCTATAAATAGGTTTAACCAGCTAGTTCAGCTTTGTCCCGAGTTAGTACCCACTGATCGGGAACGAATAAGACGTTTAACAAGAATGTTCAAAACCGACATTGCCCTTGTGGTCGATATTGGAGGGCAAGCTCCTAAGGATGTAGAGGATTGCATCAAACGGGCGACCAAAGCTGAGTTTAGAATTGCCCGTGATAAGGAGGAAAGAGCAAGAATTTTCAAAGCATAGAAGGAGGAGAAAGCTTTGGCCAAGGAAAGTCAAGCTATACAAGTAAAAGGACAAGGAAGTATTCCAAGTCAAGGGCTGTCCTAGAACGTTCAAGCAGGACACAACTGCATTGCTAACGGCAAAAGGAAATGGAACGTGAATAATGCAAAGAAATCAAAAGTTCAACCCCATAAGAGGATTAAAGATGTAGGAAACAACAAACCCCTTTGCAGTCAATGCGGGAAAAGACATGTAGGGGAATGCAAGGCTAGCACAAACAAGTGCTATATCTAGGGAAAGAAGGGCATTATGCCAAGAATTGTTTTTTCTAATTCCCAAAGTCAGAACAGTCATGCTCAGTAGAGGTCTTAAGGAAACCAATTGCATGTGGTTCAAGTTCAGGCACAAATTGAAGGCCCTAGTGTTAGTCAAGGGCGACTAGAAGCTCTGGAGCCAAGTGGGTGAATTTATGCCTACATGAAGAAGGAACAAGATGCAGGAACCTCATCGGTGGTGACATGTTAGTTTTCTATTGCCCACACTGATGTATATATTTTAATTGATTCTAGAGCAACATATTCGTTTGTATCACTTAAGTTTGCGAAACGAATAGGAACTAAAAGAGATAGGATAGGGTAAACCTTTAGAATTGCACTACCCTTTGGGGAGGTATTAAGTGCTGATTATTGGTTACGTCATGTATCGATAGTCATATGTGGAAGGGAATTGTATATTGATTTTAGAATAATCGATATACAAGATTATAACGTAATCCTAGGAACGAATTTCCTAAGAAAATACACGGCTAAGATTAGTCATCGACACCGCAAGGTTACGTATCAACCTTCCGGAAGTGAGAAGTTTATGTATTTAGGGAAAGTTCCCAAAGCTCCCAAGGCGTTGACTTCAGCATTAAAGGCAAAGAAGATATTGGAAAATGGATGTACCGGTTATCTGGTGAATTTAATAAGAAAAGATAAAGAAGCTCAGTTAGGACCAGAGAAGGTCCCCATAGTAAAGGAATTTATTGATGTGTTTTCGGACGAGTTGCAGACTTATCATCGGAACGAAAAATTTCGTTTGAAATCGAATTGACGCCCGAAACAGCCACGTTTTTTTTAAGGCGTCATATCAAATGACTCCAGGGAAACTCAAGGAACTTCATGTGCAACTAAAGCAAATATTGGACAAGGGGTTCATCCTACCAAATTATTCCCCATGAGGAGCACATGTCCTATTTGTTAAGAAAAATGATGGAACGATACAAATGTGTATAGACTACCAAAAACTAAATAAGGTCACGATTAAGAACAAGTATCCGCTTCCAAGGATCAATTAATTGTTTAATTAATTGAAAGGAGCGCCAATATTCTCAAAGATTGATATACGTTCAGGGCATCATCAACTTCGAGTTAAGGAAAAAGATATACCAAAGATGGCGTTCCGAACACGTTATGGGCATTATAAGTTCTACGTCATGCCTTTTTGACTGACCAATGCTCTAGCAGCTCTCATGGATCTCATGAATCGAAGAATACCTCGATAAGTTCATTATTATCTTCATCGATGATATTTTCATATACTCAAGAACGCCAGAGGAACATGAAAAGCACTTGAGGATTGCACTGTAAATATTGAGAAGGCATCAATTGTACGCCAAGTTCTCAACATGTAAGTTTTAGCTGGAGAAGGTTCAATTCCACGGACACGTGGTCACACGAGAAGGAGTATCTATTGATCCTTCCGAAGTTGAGCAATGAATAAGTGGCCTACACCGAAAAGTGTGTCAGAAATTAGAAGTTTCCTCGATTTAGCAGGCTACTATCGACGTTTGTAGAAGGATTTTCCTGACTTGCAGCATCATTCACTGCACTTACATGAAAAGCAACAAAGTATGAATAGACTAAGAAATGCGAAGAAAGTTTCCAAGGATTGAAAAGGGCGACTTACAACTACACTAATACTGACAATATCAGATCCGAACCATGGAAGGTTCGTGATCTATAGTAATGCATCAAAAATAGGATTGGGAGCCGTCTTTATGCAAAATGGAAAAGTAATTGCTTATGCATCCCAATAGTTAAAGGATTTGATGGAAGCAGGAATAGAGCTAGTCACTAGAAGATTAGCTAATTTGTCCTTTCAATTAACAATCTTAGAGAACTTAAAAGAGCGACAAGAAGCAGATCAGTCGTTACTTAAAGTTAGGAATAAAGTTCTTGAAAA
This sequence comes from Artocarpus heterophyllus, assembly GCA_025403435.1. Lineage (NCBI taxonomy): Eukaryota > Viridiplantae > Streptophyta > Magnoliopsida > Rosales > Moraceae > Artocarpus > Artocarpus heterophyllus. The sequence continues at coordinate 8,921,076 of CM046331.1, forward strand.
CAGAAAGATCAAATTTAGCATCTTAGAAGATGGCATTCTCCCTTATAAGGGCAAAATGAAAGGATGTAGAATTAAAGAAGCAAGTATTAGAAGAAACTCATGAAGCACCATATGTGGCTCATCCAAGAGCTACTAAAATGTACCAAGATTTGAAAGAACACTATTGGTAGAATGGAATGAAGAATGACGTCGCGAGATTCGTCAGCAAATGCCTTACATGCCAGAAGGTAAAAGCTGAGCATCAACGGCTAGTAGGCGAATTACAAAATTGAATTGACATCCCAGAGTGGAAATAGGATCAGATAACTATGGACCTGGTAACCGGGCTACCCAGAACTACGGGTGGACATGATGCTATATGGGTAATTGTTGATAGATTGACTAAATCAACTTATATCCTACCCATTAAACTCAGCAGTCCTGTAGAACGACTAGCTGAACTATACGTAACCCAAATAGTTAGATACCACTGAGTTTCGAAGTCTATCATTTTTTATCATAATGGTAGATTCACTTCCAAGTTTTGGAGAAGTGTTCATCAAGCAATGAGAACAAAACTGACGTTCAGCACAGCCTTCCACCCATAAACGGACGGTCAATCAGAAAGGACCATCCAGACTTTAGAGGATATGTTAAAAGCATGTGTGCTAGATTTTAAGAGAGGATGGGATAAAAAGCTTCCTCTGATCGAATTTGTATACAACAATAGTTATCGAAGCTCCATTGGTATGGTTCCATATGAAGCTCTATATGGAAGGAGATGTAGATCTCCTTTACATTGGTACGAAACCCAAGAAAAGGCATTGTCGACCATGGATTTTGTTCATAGAACAACGGGAGATGTAAAGTTAGTTTGTCAATGAATGAAAATGGCTTTTAGTCGGCAAAAGAGTTATGCTAATCAACGACAGAGACCTTTGAAGTTTCAAGTAGGAGACTTGGTCTTTTTGAAGATAATGCCCATGAAAGGAAATTGTAAGATTTAGAAAGAAAGGAAAGCTCAGTCCAAGGTATATTAGACCATTTGAGATCTTGAAACAGATAGGTAATGTAGTTTATAAGTTAGCCTTATCCTCTAATCTAGCATTGGTACACAATGTATTCCATGTTTCCATGCTAAAGAAGTATGTGCTAGACCCTTCACATGTTCTTAAGCCGAAAGAAATTGACATATAGGAGAATCTGTCTTATGGAGAAAAACCAGTTCAAATTCTGGCACAAGAAGAGAAGGAATTAAGGAACAAGAAGATACCTCTCGTCAAAGTTTTATGGCATAACCAACAAGTAGAAGAAGCAACGTAGGAACGAGAGGATGAAATGAGGAAAGACTACCCCAAATTATTTTGATTTTCGAGGATGAAAATTCTTAAGGGGGGTAGATTGTAATGACCGAGGAAACGTCATCAATAAAACCTAATATTTAATTGGGTTTAATTAATGAATGTATTCTTAAAAATGTGAAATTTTGTAAACATTGTAATTTCTGTGAAATTTACAATAAAATATGAATGAGCGGCATTGGTTGCAAATTTTATGGCATATGTAATGCAATGGTGGATATTATAAAATACAAATTTTATGAGTTTGATGACTCAGAGATTTGTGCATAATATCCATAAAATGAATTTTATGTCACAATTAATTGTGAAATTGTGATATAAACGAATGAATGATTAGAATGTAAATAGGACATAGAGGTTTTCTTAACCCTAATCGGGGGTAGAAAGGAGGCCAGAGCAGTATAAGAATACTGCTAAATGAAAATACAGATACGAAAAATGTTATGATTGGCCTCCAAAAGTAAACGAAAAGTAAGTTAAATATTTTTATACAGTCTAAGGATAGAAGGTACCCTGATTTGACCACGGCAGTATAGAAAAAATACTGTGTGGTGAAAAATTACACAGTATAAATTTTTAACAACATAAAGTGGACATTTGCTTGAATTCTATTGGGCCAACAAGCCATGCAATGTGGCCCAATAAGATGAGGACACCTAGTGGTATACTCATGGGTTACCATGAGTCACCAAATGTGATAAGGATGCATTTAAGGCAAAGTTATCACAAAAATTCATTTCTTTCCTTTTCTTCCAAGATTCGGCAGCCATGTTCAAGAGTTCTAAAAAAATTTCTCAGCCCCCAAACTTTGCAAAAATATCCCCAAACAAGTTTTACAAGCAAGTACAAGGATTTCCCACAAGTTTTAAGGTAAAATCCTAAACTTTTTCATGAGTTTTCAAGGGATTTTTCATGGGTAAAGGGAAAAAATTAATCCATGGTATTTTTGCATGAAAAGGAAGTCCAAGAAGAAGTTCAAGAATCCTTTGAAGGCTAGAAATCCAAAAAGTGTTATTTGGGTAAGTTTTAAAGTTTAAAGTTTTGAATTTTGTTTTGATTTTTACTCTTTCAAACCCATGAGGGGTTTTGAGCACATATGTGATGGAATTTCATGTATATGTGATGATTGGCAAGTTTGAGTTGTGAAACTTTGGTTTTTAGTGCAAACCGACAATTTTTGAAAAAATGATATTTTTGTAATTTTGATGTTAGACTTTGCAAAAGTGATGTTTGAGCATGATAATCTTTTGATTAAGGCAAGGAATGGAATCTTAAGGGGTAGAATTGCAAGTTTGAAATAGATTTTTGTAAAAATGCCATAGGGACTAAATTGAAAGAAAAAGTTCCTTCTCGGCAGATTTGAAAAATAGTCCAAAACGCCCCTGTACAGTGAGATTTTGGGAAAAGTTAAAACACGAAAGTTGTAGATCTCAATGAAACTGTTAGGCCACGTGGACGGTTTGTCAAAAAACTCAATCGTTTGTGAGTTTCTGATTTTTCAAGAATATGTTAAAAGTGAAAAAAGTGTTAAATGGCAAAAATGTTATTTTTGCAAAATGATTTAAGGTATGGTACCTTAAGTAAAAATGATCCTTGAGAAAAATAGGAAATTTTGATGCAAAGAAGTAAATTTTAGTCCCGGGGGTAAAATCGTCAAAATTTTCAGTTCAGTGACTAAACCGCAAAGTTTTATGAAAATGGGGCATAATTGAGAAATAAAGAGATTTGACCCACTAGGTATGAAATGTACCCTTCCCACCTATAGTATGAAATGTAGGTTTAGAAAGCAATGCATGTATATGTATACCTGTGCATATAATTAAGTGTAAACTTGTATGTTTGCCATGATATGAATACCTAGGGGTATAGTCATGTATGAATAATTGTGAGCATATTAATGTGTACTAGTGTGTACAAGATGTTATGTACCTGTGTGTACAATAATGAAAATGAGCATGTGTACCATGATTTTGTACCTGTGTGTATAATATGTTATGTACCTGTGTATACAATAATGGAAATGAGCATGTGTATCATGATTTCGTACCTGTGTGTACAATGATAAATACTTGAGTATGTATAAAGTAGGTATCTGTGTGTACATTTTATGTTAAGTACCTGTGAGTACATTATGCTATATACCTATGCGTATATTAATGTGTACCAGTGTGTATAAAAAGTAAATACCTGTGTGTACTATGCTATGCAAGAGAATTTATGTTTCATGGATAATATGTGATTATTACTTCATGCATGGTATGTCAACCATAATAAATGGACTGGTAAATGTATCACCAGAAATTAAGAAAAGTGTCGTACCAACTCCTAACTCAAGGGGAGTTTACAGGATATATTACGATCACGGTGTTACGTAGACCTAAATGAAATTGCGCAATGGTACGAACACTTGGGCCCTAGTAAAGATAAGAAATGATGAGGATAAAAAAAGTTTATAAGAAAGCATAATTGATTCATGCATTCATGTGAATATCCATGTGGGATTTATGGGACTTACTGGGCATTAGCTCATTAAGTATTTCATGTTGTAGGTATTCCGACGAGAAGGTCAGAATAAGTTCAAATGGTGAGCTGGCGGAGAGATGGATGGTGTGCAGATTGGGTATGGAGTCCGCTGTTGTAATGTTTTCCGCTACGTATGTTTAAAGTTATTTTGAAATGAAATGTTTAAAGGAAAGATGTTGTAAAAGTAAAAGTATTAATTATTTAAATACAAGTATGTGAAAGTATTTTAGGAATTACCAAAGTTAATGTAAGGCAATTATTTATTCCCGTTTAAAAAATAAATTTCTTAAATTTTTTCCCTAAAGTAAGTAAGAAAGAGTTTTATCACAGCCCGAAAAGGCGGGTTGTGACAGTATCCTTCTGTAAGTAACTTCCATCTTCAAGTCTTTAATCCCGCATATATCAAAAGCTCCATATTTTTGGTCATATCTAAATTTAATGTTTCTCAGAATTGTCCCAAAAATAAAATCAAAACTACATTGAACACTGCACCTTTTCTGAAAAAAATTTCAATTCTTCGCTGATAAGTCGATCTATTTAATTGGCCTTCCGATCATGACCCATTGGCCTGCCAATCTTTTCAGGTCGGCTTGCCGATTATGATAGTTCGGCCTGCCGCCAGAGCCACTAGATTTCTACCCCGTTGATGACCTGTCGCACCTGAAGTCTGGCCTGTCGATTCTACGACCATCAGCCTGCCGAACTAGAGGGTTCGGCATGCCGACCGAGCAAAAACCACCATTTTTTAGAAAATACAGTGTTTAATGCAATTTATCAATTTTATTTTTAACAATTCATAAATATAAAATTAGTAACTTAGGAAATACTTGGAAACGTTATCATCCACCTTCTAGTTCCGCCTTCAAAATTTGTCTTCTCCGAATGATTATTTCATTACAAAATTCTTACAAATTTAAAATTAAATAATAATTCCTAGACTGAGATGATAGTCTGCCATCTAATTACATGAAAAGCCTAGATAAACATTCTAACCTCTATGGAACCATAACTAGTATAAATTAATTAATTAATAAATAATTAAATAATAATTTAATAAACCATAATTAATTAATAAACATTCACCATGTAATCCATGATATCATAAAAATATATAAAAACCCTAGAGTGCCAACTCTCTATAAAATTAAATTCAAGCATAAGAGAGATCAAGATCACATAATTTATACATATAGCATGATCACAAACTCGTAGATTTAAGTAAAAACCATGGCTTTGATATTAATTGTTGGAAAAATAGTATGTAGCGAAATTTTTAAATTTTTTTATATCAGAGTATTTTTCAAAACATAAGTTTGACACGCTATATGCATAAATTAACCAGATCTTACTAACTTTTGAATGCCGAAGAACTCCCGCAATCTGTGAAGAGAAATAACGTTCCAGAAGATCTTCAACCAACTAGTCTTCCTTGCTATTCTTTATCCACGATCGGAGTGACTGTGGGCTCACATCATTTAGCTTTTCCACCAGGTGACTCTCCTTCCAACCAATTGAGAGAATCCAAAGCTATAGTTCATGATTTGTGAACAATAGCTTTTAGGGAGTTTCTAGAGTCTTACCGGCAGAGTCTCACTCTTAATCTCTCAATTGATCTAAATAATAATGAGACTCACATTCTTTTTATAGAGGTTGGGCCCAAGAGTCAATTCTTATCAGATAAGGCCTTGAAAATTTAAATCAGAATCAAATCATGATTAATATTTGATAAAATCTATGTCTAAACGCGTGATCTTTTTATCACATAGCCGGCATGCTGATCTGTCTAACTGGCATGTTGAACTTGCCCCATCTGTAGGCCGAACCTGAGGATCGGCATGTCAAACCTGCGATAAAAATCCAAGCCAATCTTTTATTCTCCACCCGAGATTCTATACGATAAAGTCTCATTTTTAATTCAAATAACCCAATAGAGAAGTTATCTAATTAAAACAACTTTATCTAGATAATCTCTAGGAAAATAAATAAATTCCTGATAATTCTACAAGTTTATCTTAATTCAAATTATTTGAAATTTAATCAACTAATAAACGGACAAGAATTATTTAATCCCAATAATTCAACAAGTTTATCTTGAATAAATTTAATCACAAAATTAATTCAACCGATAAACAAATATAAATTATATGATTTTATAGAATTTCAGTCAATCTGATAAATCTGACATAAGTCACAAATTATTGAAAAAACACGCCGTATCGTTACAGGATTTTTGTGAGCTAGCAAAGGGGACCAGATGAACCTATATAGCTCAAGCTCCCGATAATTATGAAACCCAATGTTCTAGATATATCATTTCATAATTAATAACTCCAACGCTACTCCACTAAAAGCTTAGAGCTGCATTCTCGAACTATATAGAATTACGAAGCTTGCATAGCTAAGTCTCCATGACATATTATAATGTATCATATCCCTATAGGATTATCCATAATCGGATTAAGGACAAGTCCTAGCTTACATTCCCGATTATTTTTATCTTATATTATATTATCTCACCATCGAAAAACTTATCATCTAAAGACGATATACCATTTGGTCACACCTATGTATCCAAATTGTTGAGCGCTCTAGTTTTTCAATTACATGATAACACATATAAGAGGATATCAGTACTCCTAAAGAGCTATGGATTCCAGATCTATGAATAATAGGTCTATGCTATCAAGAGTCATGCCTCCAACGTACCAGCATGTGTACCACTATTAAAATGTGGATATCACACTTTGGTACATCAAAAGACACAAGTGAAGACAACGGACCCACTAATCATCTCAAGATTAACTGGCTGTTTGGCAACAGTTTCCACCACAAACTCAGTTATGAACAGTATAAAGCTCTCCATGCTACAGTAACAATAAAAAAAAATTGTTACAGTGTAAAGCTCTCACATGCTACAGTAAAAGTGGTTCTAACCAACGGTTTCCACTACCCTTCCAAACACCCTCTTAAGATACAACACAGATGATTATCTAAAGTAAATTGATTTGCTAAGATAGAATTATTAATCCAAATCAATTCACTTTATATCCTGATCCAACACATCGTCACCTATGATAATATGCCAATGTTTCTATTCTTGGAGTCCACATTCGATGGCCAAGACAAACCATCTTCCAATAGGGATATAGACAACATAACAATCTTTACATAAATAAAGTGCCCAACTTTATTCCATTGATTCCGGATCTTATGATTTAGACCGTCACCTTAAGAATCGTGTCTTCCGCATAAGCTATCCATCATATGCCTAATCTTAAAGGTTTAGAATGATAGCCTCAGACTTTTGTTTGCTTAATATACATTCAACAAATATGAACATAAAGATGACAAGATTTGGTATGTAAATAATAAATAAATTCTTTATTGATAAAAATATCTCCAAAGACATATTACATTTTTACTCCTTAGGACATACACGTCTAACAATAAATATACTTGCACAAAGAAAAAGAGACAAGTAACGTCTTTTTGAAATATTTTTTAAAGGAACACATTTTTGAAATATTTTTTCTCACATTTTTGAAATGATAAAAGTAAATTACTTGTGAATATAAATTATTTATAGCTGATAAAAATTATTTTTTGGTAAATATGGAATTTATTTACTAATTTTTTGAAATATTTTATTTACTAAAAAATATTTATAAAATACGATATTTATTAAATTTACCACATGTGATTATCTAATGCACTTATAGAAGTGGGAGAATTACATGAAGACAACATTATTTGTGCTGTTTTTTTAAGATTATGTTTTGAAATTAAAATACTTTGGGCATGTTCTGTATCAAATTTTAATACAGTTTTTCGTTCTTTTAAATAAAACAGTGAAATATTTTAGAAAATAAATTTTGTAGTTTTTATTTTGTAAATTGTTCTCATTTTCCAATTCAAGAAAAAAAAAATTCCCTCGCCTTCATTTTTATATAAAAAAAAAATTCAGGCCATGATCAAATTGAGGCTTGATTGGGGTTGACGCTGGGGACCTTGGTTGGTGAAGGGTTGGGGTTTAATTGGGGTCGATGCTAGACGAGTCCAAATTTGTTGTCCTAAAAGACTATCCCTTTGATTGTCTCGCTAATAAAAAAATGACAACTTATCATTTCTGATTAAGTATAGTTAAGAACAAAAGAAATAAAGAGACTCTGTTAAAAACCATTACGCTTTGGCGCTTCCATTCTTTGCTAAAACGATTTAAAATCAAAATCTAACCTGTGTGATTCTTTCTCCTATATCTTAAAAAGGAAGGAAAAAAAAGGAAGGTTTATATCAAAATTACTTCAACTACGTATTTCTTTTCTCTACTATACTGCACTGAAATCCGTTTGTTCCCTCCATCGCTCTTAAAATTGAAGCTCTATGTTGAATGCAAATCTGTGAATGCTAAAATCAAATCTCTCGAAGCTTTATGTTGATACTTTCTATCACCTTGAAGCTTCTCATTTGTTTTTTAATTGAAACAGAATAAATGATGAAATCATTTTAAGATCGAGCATGCCCAAACCTTATGTTAATCTTTTCTAATATCACCATCGTTACCTCTCATTAGAAATATTCTGCTTGGAAGTCGGCAACCACTATATTATAAATACCTTGAATTTGTAATTATGTCTTGATGAGTTGATGTGTGAAATTTACCGACATGCAGACAAAAGTAGAGATGAAGAGTACCGAGAGAACATGTGGATGGAGAGGTTGACAGAAAACGGTTGTGCTGAAAAGAGCCGAGATGGTTTCATAATGGTCAGCGCGCTTGCCATGATAGGGGCAAAGTCCCAAGGTGGCAGTGAGAGATGCAAAAAGCCTTGGTTTGTGGGGGAAACGAAGTCTCTGTTAGAATGTGTTGTCATTATGTGATAGGCATGATAGCAAAGGAGACGAATCTTTCGGGCTGTGGCCAAATTGGGGTCGATGCCAGGTTGTGGGGGCTGAGCAAAACTGGCTTTGAGGATAAAATTGGGTCAAGATCGGCTACAGGTTAGACTGAAGGTCAATTTTTTGTTTTTGTCAAAAAATTAATAAAATTGTGGTTAGCAAACATTTTTTTTTGTTTTTAAAACAAAAGGCAATTTAATATGTAAATTTTTGTTGTCATGTACAATAAATTTAAGCCAATCGAATCAATAAACAATTAATTTTTTTTTTTTTTGTCTTAAGTCCTACTTGAAGTTTTACTAAAATCATATAAGCATAAAAGAACATTAGGTTGGTTAAAAGTGTGGATATGGATAACCTGTATTTACTTTTTCATTTATACATTTAGGTTAACTATAAACATAGACGATGAATATAAAAACATATTAATTAAAAAATATTATGAAAGAATTTTTAATTGACTTTTAAAATATAAAAATTTGGGATAACTCTATCAAAATAGAGTTATTCATGTCTTTTAATGTACATAGTTTTGCAATGTTTTTTATATTTTTATTTAATTTTACCTATATATATTATTTTTGTTTATTTAATTTTAGTTTAATTCAATTAAATAATAATAATATTATTAGCATTATTATTATGTTTTCCTCTTTATTTATTTCAAAATATCCTCTTTGTGTATGTAAAATAGGTTATAGGGGTGAAAATGTCATTTTGGAGAAAAATTGGAGTAAAAAAGATGGTAGAAATTCAAATTCAGATACATTCAAAACAAATCCTAATTGCGCATATAAAAAAAAAAATCAAAACTCGCGATTCGGACTATCAGATCAAGTGCTGGAGCCCCCAGATGTGCATGTGGCCTCCATATCCAACAGCAACGCGTCCTACGCAGAACTGCAGTAGCTATTTGTGAATCGTCCCATGCCAAGTGTCCAAGTTGGCAGGCCCACTTGGTCCACTAAGCTATTAAGTGCAGCATGGCCTTTTTCCTACGCACCCTTCACTCCATCGAACCGTTTTCTGCCACCTGGACTACGCTGCCCCGGCACCCATTGAAACGCCAGTAAGTGTCTCCTCCGTGTCAGATGCCCTAACCGAGTTCTCTCTCGCCTTTTTGATGGCTAATAAGATGTTTGAAAGGACGGTGAAAAGCAATGGTGAAAATTATTTTTACTGTAACATATAAGAGTTTTATATTATAGTATTTTTTTTATTATTATTATAGCATATAAAAATTTTACACTGTTTATAATTGAGTTTATAGTAAAAACTAAGTGGTAAAAACCACTACCAAACACCCTCTAAAGTGTACAAAAACCAAAAACCAATAACCAATAAAAAAAAACCGAAGGAAAGCAGCATATAAAAATTTTACATTGTTTATAACTGAGTTTATGGTAAAAACTAAGTGGTAAAACTACTACCAAACACCCTCTAAAGTGTACAAAAACCAAAAACCAAAAACCAATAAAAAAAAACCGAAGGAAAGCTGTAACACCCCTATGTGGGGGTTAACAGTATTTAAATAAATAAAAATAATTTTTAAAATTTTATATTATTTAAATCAATTAAACAATGCCCATGGGTCTTTAAACAACAAGAAAAATAAAAATAAATGTTTTAAATACAAACCACAGTTTTTAGTATAGCACCAAATATATATAATTACAGTCATCATCACCATAGTACAATTCCCAAATAACTTAACACAGCCATAAAAAAAAATAATACAACTCTTACATGTTGTAGATAAGTTGTAATTAAACAGGGTCTTCTAACACGAAAACAACAGGATTGTTTTCGCTTATTCCTCTTCAGATATGTTGCACTGAGTTCCACCTGAGATATGAAGATATGATAGGGATGAGCATCGACATGCCCAGTAGGGAAATCATGACTCACCTTATGGTTTATCCATTACCGCATTAAAAACTGCATGGTTAGTAGGTTACATCATATTCTAGATTATGAGGTTTATTATGATCACATCTTATGGATACCGTAGTTAATCATTACCAAGTGTCATAATTACACATTTATACAAATATTACCAATCATCATTGTTCCTAGGTATCCATGTTAAATTGAGTATCACTCAACTCATCGAAACCCAAATGGGCGCACTTGATCACCCTATAAACATTCCAATGGTGTTCCGGTGAGGGGACATCAAGCCCCGAGTCCTCACCAAATCGATTCCTGTACAGTGTGTTCTGGGACTTTCAACCCAAGGAAGCGTCATCACCTTCCCCCTATTTTACCTTTTTGGGTATTCATGCCCAAGGACGTAACCGCCGCCCTCTTCATGTCTCACCATTTCTCTATATTAAATCATTATTAATAGAGTCAGTTTTCCTAACCATGCTTCTCAATTTATAACATGTGTCAATTCATTATGTTCCTCGCCGTACAATACAAGACGAGTCCATGTCATAGTTTCATATGTGATACTCATATAATATCAGTTCAACATAGATATATATATATTGCGGCAAAACAATCAATTTTAATTCTATAAAAACCTCACAAAAATGAGTAATAGAATCCCTACCTTTCAAGCTTATCAACAATCTTTTAATCCTGGAATCAATTAACGTTAGCTCCACATATCCTTGACCCTAAGGCATGCATAAGGACAATTAAAACTAAAGCACAACGTATAATCACATTCATAAGTGAGTTATGTGTAAACCCGTCTACTAGTGCCATTAAAGTATTTTTATGCATTTAAACATGGAGAAAATACATACTAAAAACTAAGTTTAGATTAAAGAAAACCTACCTCAAAACTTCTTTGAAAAGCACCAAAGTTTGGGTTATCAGTCAAGCTTGAATTAACTTTAAAACCGCCTCGATCATGGTTGGGAATTATAATTGTCTTGGCCACAAAGAGAGTTTTGTGCTCTATGTCTTTAGTTAGAAATTTGAAGTGAGAAGGGAGAGAATGAGAACTAGAGAAGAAGGTGGTGATAGTTAAATAAAAAGATATCAAAATGCTTAAGAGGAATGAGATGTTTACGGGGGAAAGTTGTAAGAAGAAACAAAAGAGTCTTAAAGGAAAATATCATCTTGTCTCCCATGAAGACTTTTAGCGAATAATGCCAACATAATTGAGGGGATAATTGGAGTGAATTATAGAAGAAGATAAGGAAATAATTAATTAGGTGGTTGAGAAAATATCTCCATGTCTTCTATGAATTGACGGAAAATAATTCAATGTCCCATTCGGATACCTTTAGCAAAATGAGAAGAAGTCTATATAATTGAGCAATAATTTAGGGAGACAAGATTGGTAGAAGTAAGTGTTGGTAAGTTTTGAATGTTTCTTAGGAAGACTTGGTAAGAAAATACTAAAGTGGTATTTTTTTTTTTAAATGATCATAAACAACTTAGTAATTTTAAATAGTCACATTTTATTCATTAAATTTTACAAAATTATGCCCGTTAAAAAATACAGGTGTTACAGCTCTCCCCTCCTATAAAAATTTCGTCCTCGAAATTTCGTACACTGATTACAATGTTAAAACAAATGTGGGTACTTTTCTCTCATTTCAGATTCAAGTTCCCATGTGGCTTCCTCCACATCATGGTGTTGCCACATCACTTTCACCAGAGGAATTCCACGACGACGTAATAATTTTATTTCATGATCTAGTATTTGAACTGGAATTTCTTCATAATTCGTATCTCCTTGAATTGGCACATCTGTCCACATGATCACATGTGAAGGGTCGGGTTCATACTTTCTCAACATCGATACATGAAACACATTATGTACATGAGACAATTGTGGTGGTAGGTCTAAACGGTATGCCAACGTTCCAATGCGTTCCACAATCTCAAACGGTCCTGTATACCTTGGTGCTAACTTTCCTTTAACACCAAATCGAGATATACCTCGTTTTGGTTTCACTTTTAAGAACACAAAGTCTCCGATCATGAACTCTAAAGGTCGCCTCCTCTTATCTGCATAACTCTTTTGTCGACTTTGAGCTGTCTGAAGACGTTCGCGAATAATCTGGATCTTATCCGTTGTTTCTCTGATAAACTGAGGCCCAAGTTCAAGATGCTCTTCCTTTTCAGCCCAACACAATGGAGATCTACAAGGTCTACCATATAAGTCCTCATATGGAGCCATTCTAATACTTGCTTGGTAACTGTTGTTATATGCGAATTCAACATATAGCAGCTGTGCAGCCCAATTTGTTCCAAAGTCCAGCACACAAGCCCGAAGCATATCCTCGAGAATCTGAATGACACGTTCAGATTGTCCATCTGTTTGAGGATGAAAAGCTGTACTAAAATTCAATTGAGTTCCCAAGGCCCTCTGCAATCCTCTCCAAAATTTCGACGTGAAACGTGTATCTCTATCGAAAACTATTGACATTGGCACTCCATGCAATGTCACTGCCTTTTCCACGTACAATTGACATAATTTTGAGACACTATAATTAGTTCTGATTGGGATGAAGTGGGCTGTCTTAGTTAAACGATCTACAATTACCCAAACGGCGTCATGCCCTATTTGAGTCTTAGGAAATCCAGTAACAAAGTCCATTGTCACATGATCCCACTTCCATTCTGGAATAGGTAAGCTCCTCAACTCGCCTCCAGGCTTTTGATGTTCCGCTTTAACCTGTTGGCACGTCATGCACTTAGAGACAAAGGTTGCTACATCTCGTTTCATTCCTCGCCACCAGTATTGTCGTTTTAGATCCATATACATTTTTGTGCTTCCAGGATGAATAGAAAACTTTGAACGGTGAGCCTCATCTAGCACCGCATGCCTGAGATATGGATCCTCTGGAACAACTAATCTTCCTTTGTAAAGTAAAAATCCTTCTGGCTCAATCTGCCATCCATCCAGTTGTTCTCCATTTTGTATTTGTTCCCAAACCCTACGTAATCCTTCATCGTGCCATTGTCCTTGTTTTACTTTCTGAATTAACGTAGGAGTTGCTATCACATTGAATAGGAAAGCTCTCTCGTCATCTTCATAATATTGCAAGTTGAAGTCGGCGATGATGACTCGTCTCCAATCTTCCAATGCTAAACTGGCTATACGTCCGTTGTTCTTATTACTTAGAGCATCTGCCACGGCATTTGCTTTTCCAGGATGATATTGGATACTAAAGTCATAGTCCACCATGTACTCAGTCCATCTTCGTTGCCTTAGATTGAGATCCTTTTGAGTAAACAAATATTTCAGACTTTGATGATCTGAATATAGCTCGAACTTTGCGCCATATAGATAACATCTCCAAATTTTGAGTGCGAAAACCACAGCAGCTAACTCAAGATCATGTGTGGGGTAGTTCCTCTCATGGGGTTTCAACTGGCGTGAAGCGTAGGCAACTACTCGTCCATGCTGCATTAACACACAACCCAAACCGTTTCCTGAGGCATCAGTGTATACTGTGTAAGGCTCCTCGTTGTTAGGTATGATCAGCACAGGTGCACTAGTGAGTCTTCGTTTCAGTTCCTCAAATGCTTCTTCACATTTATCATCCCACACGAACTTGACATTCTTCCTTGTGAGTTTTGTTAATGGAGAAGCAATCTTTGAAAAATTCTCTACGAAGCGTCGATAGTATCCAGCTAGTCCGAGGAAACTTCGAATCTCTGACACGTTCTTTGGTTGTTCCCAATTTAGCACTGCTTCAATTTTGGAGGGGTCCACTGAGATGCCTTCTTCAGAGACAACGTGTCCAAGGAACTTGACCTTCGTCATCCAGAAATCACATTTTTCTCTTTTTGCATAAAGACCATGTTCTCTCAACGTTTGTAGAGCGATCCTCAAATGCTCAGCATGTTCTTCTTCGTTTTTAGAATAGATCAAGATATCATCTATGAAAACAATGATAAATTGATCTAAGTAGGGTCGAAAGACACGGTTCATCAAGTCCATGAAAGCCGCTGGTGCATTAGTCAACCCGAAAGGCATGACAAGAAACTCAAAATGACCGTAGCGAGTCCGAAAAGCTGTCTTTGGAATGTCCTCTTCTCTTATCTTCAGTTGGTGATATCCGGATCGTAAGTCAATCTTTGAGAAATAGCAAGATCCTCCTAACTGATCGAACAACTCATCAATTCGAGGTAGAGGGTACTTGTTCTTGATAGTCAATCGATTAAGCTGGCGATAATCGACACAGAGCCTCAACGATCCGTCATGTTTCTTCACAAAAAGTACTGGAGCTCCCCAAGGTGATGTACTTGGTCGAATAAATCCTTTTTCCAGTAATTCGTCCAACTGCTTCCTCAATTCCACTTTCTCAGCAGGTGCCATTCGATACGGGGCAATAGAAACAGGCGCTGCTCCTTGAGTTAGGTCGATGACAAACTCAATTTCTCTATCAGGCGAAAGTCCGGGCAATTATCTGGAAAAACATCTGAAAATTCGTCCACCATAGGAGTGTGAGAGGATAGGTTACTCTTCTTTAGTTCTCCATCTGAAGCAAAGATCGTCCCAAGATTGGTGAAATTCCTTCGTCCTCCAATACAAGCCTTTAGCACCGAGGCTAGCGTCACTATTCCTGTCTTTGCCTGAAATTCGATAACTTGTCCATTCTTGGTGAATAAAGAGACACCTTTCCTATGACAATCTACTATTGCCTGGTATTTAGTTAGCTAATCCATTCCTAAGATTACATCAAACTCTGTCATAGTTATTACATATAGGTTAGCCGATAGTTTATGTTCTCCTATAACAATACACATTGATTTACAAATTATGGATACTTCAGCTATCCCGCCCATTGGTGTACTAAGGGTTAATGATTGACTACATGCCTCAGTTTCTAATTGTAGTACATAAGCAAATAACATAGATATAAATGAATGAGTGGCACCAGTGTCAAACAATACATGAGCCTAAGAATGAGACACGTGAATCATACCGTCTACAACTGAGTGATCAGCCTGTTTTCCTTGTCCAGTTGTAGCCGTAATTGCATAAGCTTGTGCTGGTGCTTTTCCTTTATCATTTTTTCCTCGGTTTCCTTGGTTTCTACTAGCCTTATTATTATTTCTCCCAGAAAAATATGGCCTTTGATTCACTGAGCCTTGTGGAGTCGGTTGGAAGTTCTGATTAGCATAAAAATTGGAACCCTGTGGCCGTAGTTGATAGTTGTACTGAGGCTGGAACCCTCGAGGTTGAGTTACTGAGACTTGGGAAGCTGGAGTGTTTTGCTGAGGCGCTCCACGATTTTGACTCCCTCCCCATACAGTGGAGCCAAAATGACTTCCTTGTGGCCTTGGTGCAAAGGATGATTGTGTAGGGCGGTTAGGGCAATTTCTCCTCAGATGTCCCACTTGTCCACAGTTATGACAAGCATACGGTTGGAAACGACCACTGCCAGAAGATCCACCACCAATAGTCACTCCACTATGCTGAATGACTTGCCCTTGTGACTTCTCTTTCTTACTTATTTTCCTTTGACGCCCACCAGAACCCTTATACTCTCCATAGGAGTTATTTAGTTCTGTCTCTGCCCGCTGTGCCGCAGCTACAAGATCAAGAAAATCTGTTGATGGAACAGCAGCTATCATTTGTCTGATTTTCGACCTCAGGTTATTTCTAAATTTTTCGCATCTCGCCATTGGATCCGATACAGCCCCGGGATTGTAGCGAGACAATTCTATAAATCGAGCATGGTATTCGGCAACTGTTGTATCTCCCTGCACTAGGTTTTCAAATTCTCGCATCATTGCTTGCCTATGGCTCTGAGGAATATAGGTGTTGCAAAAAATGGTTTCAAACTGCTCCCATGTAAGATTCGGCACGTCGTAGCCGTCTTTCTGAAGATCCCACCATTCTTCGGCTTTACCCTCAAATATATAGGTTGAAAACCTAACCCAATACTCCCGTGGAATCCTCAAGGTGTCCAACTTCTTTTTGACTGCCTTTAGCCATTGTTCTGCTATGACCGGGTTAGGTTCTCCACTAAATGTGGGTGGTTTCTGCTTCATAAACTCCTTCAACAGAGTTAGATGTCGTTGTTCAGGATCACGAACCTCCACAGGTCTTTGCACAATTTGTAATGCTTGAAGAATTTGTCCTAAATTATTTACTTCTGGTGCAGCTGGCGGGGATTGTGTTGCATGTCGTAGTTGCTCATCTTCTTGAGCTTGTTCCATCGGTTCCGGTTGCTCAACTTCTTGAGCATGTTCAACCGGTTGTGACAGCTCAGACGATTGCATTTGACGTCTTGGTGGCATAGTTTCTACTGGCTGCGAAAATTTAACTAGGATCAGTACCAAATGATGATGACATTAACACCTAACTTTAAAACCATTTTCACAGATTAATTTTTAAGGTGGTGCTATACCCCCTAGGTTAATCGAACCGAGGCTCTGATACCAAAAATTCTGTAACACCCATATGTGGGGGTTAACAGTATTTAAATAAATAAAAATAATTTTTAAAATTTTATATTATTTAAATCAATTAAACAATGCCCATGGGTCTTTAAACAAAAAAAAAAATAAAAATAAATGTTTTAAATACAAACCACAGTTTTTAGTATAGCACCAAATATATATAATTACAGTCATCATCACCATAGTACAATTCTCAAATAACTTAACACAGCCATAAAAAAAAATAATACAACTCTTACATGTTGTAGATAAGTTGTAATTAAACAGGGTCTTCTAACACGAAAACAGCAGGATTGTTTTCGCTTATTCCTCTTCAGATATGTTGCACTGAGTTCCACCTGAGATATGAAGATATGATAGGGATGAGCATCGACATGCCCAGTAGGGAAATCATGACTCACCTTATGGTTTATCCATTACCACATTAAAAACTGCATGGTTAGTAGGTTACATCATATTCCAGATTATGAGGTTTATTATGATCACATCTTATGGATACCGTAGTTAATCATTACCAAGTGTCATAATTACACATTTATACAAATATTACCAATCATCATTGTTCCTAGGTATCCATGTTAAATTGAGTATCACTCAACTCATCGAAACCCAAATGGGCGCACTTGATCACCCTATAAACATTCCAATGGTGTTCCGGTGAGGGGACATCAAGCCCCGAGTCCTCACCAAATCAATTCCTATACAGTGTGTTCTGAGACTTTCAACCCAAGGAAGCGTCATCACCTTCCCCCTATTTTACCTTTTTGGGTATTCATGCCCAAGGACGTAACCGCCGCCCTCTTCATGTCTCACCATTTCTCTATATTAAATCATTATTAATAGAGTCAGTTTTCCTAACCATGCTTCTCAATTTATAACATGTGTCAATTCATTATGTTCCTCGCCGTACAATACAAGACGAGTCCATGTCATAGTTTCATATGTGATACTCATATAATATCAGTTCAACATAGATATATATATATTGCGGCAAAACAATCAATTTTAATTCTATAAAAACCTCACAAAAATGAGTAATAGAATCCCTACCTTTCAAGCTTATCAACAATCTTTTAATCCTGGAATCAATTAACGTTAGCTCCACACATCCTTGACCCTAAGGCATGCATAAGGACAATTAAAACTAAAGCACAACGTATAATCACATTCATAAGTGAGTTATGTGTAAACCCGTCTACTAGTGCCATTAAAGTATTTTTATGCATTAAACATGGAGAAAATACATACTAAAAACTAAGTTTAGATTAAAGAAAACCTACCTCAAAACTTCTTTGAAAAGCACCAAAGTTTGGGTTATCAATCAAGCTTGAATTAACTTTAAAACCGCCTCGATCATGGTTGGGAATTATAATTGTCTTGGCCACAAAGAGAGTTTTGTGCTCTATGTCTTTAGTTAGAAATTTGAAGTGAGAAGGGAGAGAATGAGAACTAGAGAAGAAGGTGGTGATAGTTAAATAAAAAGATATCAAAATGCTTAAGAGGAATGGGATGCTTACGGGGGAAAGTTGTAAGAAGAAACAAAAGAGTCTTAAAGGAAAATACCATCTTGTCTCCCATGAAGACTTTTAGCAAATAATGCCAATATAATTGAGGGGATAATTGGAGTGAATTATAGAAGAACATAAGGAAATAATTAATTAGGTGGTTGAGAAAATATCTCCATGTCTTCTATGAATTGACGGAAAATAATTCAATGTCCCCTTCGGATACCTTTAGCAAAATGAGAAGAAGTCTATATAATTGAGCAATAATTTAGGGAGACAAGATTGGTAGAAGTAAGTGTTGGTAAGTTTTGAATGTTTCTTAGGAAGACTTGGTAAGAAAATACTAAAGTGGTATTTTTTTTTTTAAATGATCATAAACAACTTAGTAATTTTAAATAGTCACATTTTATTCATTAAATTTTACAAAATTATGCCCGTTAAAAAATACGGGTGTTACAAAAGCAACCTCTATTTTTAACAGTTTCCTGGAGTTTTTCAAAACTCCATTTTTTTGGAGTGCTGATTAAAAGGCGGTGACACCCCAACATTTATAGGGCCCGTTTGGTTCGAGTATTTGAGTAGAGTATTTGAATGAAGATTTAAATTTTTGTGAGAGAAGATACTGTAGCAAAATGATTCGAACTGTGATTTAAATATCCAACCAAACAGACCCGCAGTGTATTATACATATTATTAAGGTAAAGTATAAATTACATGAAAATGTGAGCTAATTCGTTAAAAAAATACCCATTTCCTTCATAGAAAAACCAACAGCCCTCATCCCATTTTTTCTTCAAAGATCTTGCTGGAAACAACCTCCAATTAAGCCTAGAATCAAGTTCAAGTGTTGGTGATCAAAATTAGTCACTTTTGGAAGTAAAAATCTAAATCTTTATTCATGGGTTCTAGTTAGGGGTGGCAAAACGGGATGGCGGGTCAGATTAGTATCAGGTTGGAGTTAATTTTTACAAAAATTAGGTCGACACTAACCCGACTCGTGACACGAACGGGTTAAGAATTTTCAACCTTAACACGATCCGTTTTGATATGGGTTGACATGAACATGACCCGTGTCAACCCGTTCCTTATGCACAGTGTCAAAAAATAATGACCCACAACCTGTTTTTGACCCGTAACCCGATTGTGACCTGCAACTTGCCTATAACCCGCCTACATGAATATATATAAAATTAAAAAAATATAAAATTAGAAGAGTTTCATACCACTTTAACAAGAAGATGAGTGATAAGAGAGGTAAGGTTTGATCTTTTAAGGGCTTATATTTGTTGGAAAAAAAAGCGTGAGGTGCACAGCGGGAATTTTAAAAATTTTAAACATCAGAGTATTTTTTCAAAACACAAGTTTGACATGCTATATGTATAAATTAAACAGATCCTACTAACCTTTGTGTATTGAAGAACCTCCGCAACCTGTGAAGAGAAGTAACGTTCCAGAAGAGCCTCAACCAACTAGTATTCTTTGCTATTCTCTATCCATGATCGGAGTGAGTGTGGGCTTACACGTACAACTCTTCCACCGGTGACTCTCCTTCCAACCAATCGAGAGAACCCAAAGCTAGTGTTTGTGATTTGTGAACAAAAGCTCTCACGGAGTTTTCAAATGCTCACCAGAAAAGTATCATTCTTAATCTCTCAATTGATCTGAGTAACTCATGAGACTTACTCCCTTTATATAGCGATTGGTCCTGGGGTCAGTCCTTATCAAATTAGGTCTCAAAAACTCAAAACAGAATCAAGTTTGGATCAATATCTGATAAGATCCGCGTAAAAACGTGTAATCTTATCTCTCGCTGATCAACAGGCCAAACAGCCTGATCGGCAGGCAAAACACGTAGATCGGCAAGCCGAACTACCGTGTAAATATTTCCGCGAATATTTTATTTTTCACCTGAGATTCTATAGGATAAAGTCTCAGTTTTGATTCAAATAACCCAATTGAGAAGTTATCTGATCAAAACAAACTTTATCAAGATAATCTCTAAGAAAATAAATCAATTTACAATAATTCTACAAGTTTATCTTGATTTAATTTATCCAATTAAATCAACCGATAAACAGACAAGAATTATCTGATCCCAATAATTCAACAAGTTTATCTTAAATTAATTCAACCAATAAACAGACATGAATTATTTGATTCTTTCAAATTTTAAACCAATCCGATAAATCCGACATAAGTCACCAATTATTGAAAAAGTATGTTGTATCGTTACAGGATTTTGTGATCTAGCAAATGGGACCAAAATGGACCTATGAAGTTCAAGCTCATGATAATTATGAAACCCAATATCTCAGATATACATTTCACAATTATCAACTCCAATGCTACTCCACTAAAAGCTTAGAACTATACTCTCGAACTTTAGAGAATTACAAAGCCCGTATAGCTAAGTCTCCATGACATATCATAGTGTATCGTATCCCCATATGATAATCCATAATCGGCTTAAGGACAAGTTCTGTCTTACCTTCCCGATTATTTTTATCTTACGTTCCATTATCTCACCATTAGAAAACTTACCATCCAAAGATAGTATACCATTTGGTTACACCTATGTATCCAAATGGTTGAGCGCTCTAGTTTTTCAATTACAGGATAACGCATATAAGAGGATATCATTACTCCTAAAGAGGAGCTATGGATTCCATATCTATGAATAACAAGTCTACGCTATCAAGAGTCATGCCTCCAACGTACCGGCATGCATACCACTATTGAGATGTGGGAGTCACCCTTTGGTACATCAAAAGACATAAGTCGAGACAACGGGCCCACTATCTATCTCAGGATTAAGATACAATACAAATGATTGTCTAAAGTGAATCGATTTGCTAAGACAGAATTATTAATCCAAATCAATTCACTTTGTGTCCCAATCCAACACATCGTCACCTATGACAACGTGTCAATGTTTCTATTTACGGAGTCCAACTCCGATGGTCAAGACAAACCATCTCCCAATACGTATATAGACAACATAACAATCTTTGCATGAATAAAGCGCCCAACTTTATTCCCTCGATTGCGGATCATATGTTTTAGACCGTCACTTTAAGAATCATGTCTTCTGCATAATCAGTTTATCATATGCCCAATTATTAAAGGTTTAGACCGACAGTCTCAGACTACTGTTTGCTTAACATACATTCAACAAATATGAACATAAAGAGGACAAGATTTGATATATATAAATGAATAAATTCTTTATTGATAAAAATATCTCTAAAAACGTATTACATTTTTACTCCTTAGGGCATACATATCTAACAATCTCCCACTTGCACTAAGTGAGTAAATACAGTAAATCTCGCATCCCTATAGCTTCCACATGATTCTCGAAGACTCTCCTTGTATGTGTCTTCATAAATGGATCAGCAAATTGTCCTCTGATGCAATCTTGCACACCGTGACATACCCGCCCTCAACGAAGTCCTTTATCATATGATACTTTCGATCAATATGCTCACTCTTATTGTAAAATCTTGGTTCCTTAGCATTAGCTAACGCCGTACTGTTATTACAGTACAGTGATGCCGCCATATCAATACCAGGAACTACCTCAAGATTCCCAAGGAACTTGCGGAGCTACACTGCTTCTTTCGAAGCATCACTAGCTGCCACATACTCAGCCTCCGTCGTTGAATCCGAAGTGCAATCTTGCTTTGCACTTCTCCAACTGATGGCACCGCCTCCCAGAGTAAACACAAACCTCGAAGTCGATTTCCTAGAATCCAGACAGGATTGAAAATTCGAGTCAGTATATCCTAGAGGAGTCAGGTCCTCACCTGAATATACAAGCATATACCCTCGAGTCCTTCTCAGGTACTTGAAAATATGCTTTACTGTAACCCAGTGGTTCGGTCCTGGATCCGCCTGAAATTGACTTACAATCCCGACCGCATAACTTATATCCGGTCGTGTGCAAAGCATGGCATACATGAGACTACCCACTACCGAAGCATAAGTCACATTTTTCATGTATTCTCTTTCTTCATAAGACTTTGGGGAGTCTTTCTTAGAAAGAGTAATTCCAGACCTAGATGGTTGCCTACCTTTCTTGGAGTCCTGCATTGCAAACCTCCTGAGAATTTTATCTATGCAACCGGCCTGAGACAAAGCTATCATTTTGTTCTTCCTATCCCGAAAGATCTGGATACCGAGAATAAAATTAGCCTCAACCAAGGCCTTCATGTCAAACTGCTTGGTCAACCATAATTTGACCGATGACAACGCCCCAACGTCATTGCCAATTAGCAGAATGTCATCTACATAGAGCAGTAGAAAAACCACCTTCCCATCCTTAATGTGTTTGTAAACACATGGTTCATCCACATTTTATGAGAACCCATAAGTCTTGATCACCTAATCAAATCTTATGTTCCAAGAATGAGAAGCCTGCTTTAAGTCCATAAATTGACTTTAGCAGCTTACAAACCTTACTCTCTTGACCCGTGACCTTGAACCCGTCTGGTTGTTCCATATAAATGGACTCATCAAGATAGCCATTTAGAAAAGCCGTCTTGGCTTCCATCTGCCAAATCTCATAGTCGAGAGCGGCAGCTATGGATAAGAGAATTCGGATGGACTTAAGCATGGCTACAGGCGAAAAGGTTTCATCATAATCGATTCCTTCCTTTTGTGTATAACCCTTAGCTACCAGTCTAGCCTTAAAGGTTTCAACCTTTCCATCCACTCCTTTTTCATCTTGTAGATCCACTTACACCCTATGAGTTTTACCCCTTCGGGAAGATCCACAGCTCCCAGACCTGATTAGTCTCCATAGACTTCATCTCTATGTTCATGGCCTTTGTCCAGAGTTTTGAATCAACATACTCCATAGCTTCTGCGTAAGTATAAGGATCCCTGTCATGTTCATCCGGTTTAGCTAAGAAGACCTCCCCATTGAACATATACCTCTTAGGTTGACGCCCGATCCTCCCACTACGCCGAAGCCCCTGAGATTGTCGTTCAAGTTTGTTTGGTTTTTCTACACTGATCGGAATGGTTTCATTCGGAACCTCCGAAGTGATTTGATCACTCCTTAACTCCTCAAGCACCACTTTGCTTCGAGGTTTAAAGTCGTCCATGTAACTTTCCTCAAGGAAAGTTGCATTAGCAGAAACCACGACTTTATTTTCCTTCGGGTTATAAAAATAACCCCTTTAGTCTCTTTTGGATATCCTACAAACTCATAAACTTCTGAATGTGCTTCCAACTTATTCGAATCCTTAAACAGGACATGAGCCGGACATCCTCATATGTGAATATGGTTTAAGGATGTCTTCCTTCTTGTCCACAACTCGTGAGGAGTTTTAGGGACCGATTTTGAAGGCACATTGTTCAAAAGATAACATGCAGTTTGTAGTGCATATCCCCAAAAGGATAAAGGTAATGATGAATAACTCATCATGGACCTGACCATGTCCAACAAAGTCCTATTTCTTCTCTCCGCTACGCCATTCTGCTGCGGAGTGCCCGGCGCAGTCAAATAGGATAAAATCCCATTCTCTAATAAGTGTCCCAAGAACTCATCAGAAAGGTATTCTCCACCTCGATCAGATCGAAGTGCCTTTATGGGTCTACCTAATTGCTTTTCCACTTCAGCCCAAAACTCCCTGAACTTGTCAAAAGTTTTGCTTTTGTGGTGCATCAGGCACACATACCCATATCTTGACTAATTGTCAATAAAAGTGACAAAGTACCGATACCCTCCTCGTGCCCGGATGTTCATCGGTCCGCAAACATCACTATGTACAAGTTCTAGAACCCCTTCGGCCCTATTGCCTTTAGACCTGTATGGTCTTTTGGTCATTTTACCCTCCAAACAAGATTCACATTGAGGTATAGATTCCACCTTTAAGTGACTTAAAGGTCCATCCCTTACCAACCTTTGAATCCTATTCAGGTTATTGTGACCAAGGCACAAATGCCAAAGATAAGTCTTATTAGAGTGAGAAGTTTTAAGTCTTTTAGAGTTATTATCATTCATCTCAGCATTAAGCAATAAGTCCATCTTAGGTTTGATAAAATATAGATTATTTTGCATCCATCCAGAACAGATAAAAGATTTATTTTTACGAATCACCACTTTTTCATTAAAAGATACCACGTAGGAGTCTTTAAATAAACAAGAAACAGAAATTAAATTCCTTTTAAATTTAGGAACAAAAAAACAATCTTGGAAAAATAAATTCCTATAATTATCAAAATAAAGATGGACGTCTCCTACTACTTCCGCTAAGACCAAGGATCCATCGCCCATCTGAAGCATGTGGTCTTCATGCAGCAGACTTCTCGTTTCTTTGAACCCCTGCAGAGAAATACAAACATGATTAGTTGCACTAGAATCTATGGCCTAGATGTCACTGGATTCTTCAACCAAACAATTTTCTAAATACAGAATATCACACCTACCTCCCTTGGAAAGGAAGTTCTTGCAATGCTTCTTAATATGCCTGACCTTTCCACAGAAGAAGCACTTAAGTTTATTTGGGTTCTTCTTCTTCTTCTTCTTCTTGCTCTTGGTGCTAGCAGGAATAGAAGACTTCCCGTTCTTGGCCTGCTGCTTCTTTCCATTCCCAGAGTTAGAATTGGAACTAGAAGTAGCTACCATGTTGGCCTCTCCACCCGCAGGAGACTCCCTGATCAGCAGTTCAAACTCCTACAACTGTTTCATCAGTTCTGTCAAGGTCATATCCCGTCTATTGCTTAAATTAAATGTAGCTCTAAACAGAATAAATTCCTTAGATAGAGTCTCAAAGACCATAGTCATATGAGTTTCAGCATCGATGTCGGCTCCATTGGTTTGAGCCTCAGCTAGGTAACACATGACCAACATCATATGCTCCTTTACAGATGTCCCCAGTCTCTGTCTACAGTTTAAGAGTTTTTGAAGCGCCTCTTGCCGCTTTGTTATGGCCTGGCCTCCAAACATGTCCTCAAGATTATCCAAGATCTGCTTCGCAGTCTCATAATCTTAATGTTGAGCCTGCAGCACATTATTCATGCTGGCCATAACATAGCAGCGGGCCTGATCATTGGCATCTTTCCAGCGGTCATACGCTTGGAATTGCTCATTAGATGAGTCTCTCATAGGCTCAGGAGGACAAGGGGTTGTCAGAACATATTTCAGTTTCTCAAAGGACAGGACGATATCCAGGTTTCGTTTCCAATCATTGTAATTCTCACCAGTTAACAGGTTTTTGTCAAGTATCGATGATAAAGCATTTTTAGATATTTTTAATCTACAATAATGAATCATATACCAAACATAAGCAAACATATCATAATAATTTAGTAAGATAACACAATCATGTAAAATCATACAAATGTGTTTATGTATCAAAACCTTGAAAATATCACAACCTTACAATGATAATTCCTAACTCAGAATTTAACAAGCTCCTAGGGGAGTCATGCCAAATTCAATTAGGAACACGGATCCCCTCCTGATTAATATATGCCATCCAGGACCCGTATGATCCAGCATATATTAAT
Source organism: Artocarpus heterophyllus (assembly GCA_025403435.1). Classification (NCBI taxonomy): domain Eukaryota; kingdom Viridiplantae; phylum Streptophyta; class Magnoliopsida; order Rosales; family Moraceae; genus Artocarpus; species Artocarpus heterophyllus. The sequence continues at coordinate 8,947,243 of CM046331.1, forward strand.
AATCATTTCTTTGGCCATTAATTTTATTAACAGAGTTCCTAGGGGAGGTTAATAATAAAATTAACATGAGTGTATAACCATCGTTTCAATATTTTATCCATGGTTTATAATCACCACCTAGGGGTGTGCAACCATAAATCATGCTAAAATACCTTATCCTCTCAGAGATCTAATCTGGTACATGATAGAAATCCCTTCATAGGGGTCGGGACCACTATGTTCTTCCTGTGGCCCAACGATGGAGGCCTTAGGTTTTCTCTTTGAAAACCTTCTCCCACTCAATCTTTTGAAATCCAGGTTTTATTTTAAAATTATACATGAACAATTTTAATATGAGCGGCACTTCCTATTCTATATGACATGTTATCAATATACATGGCAAATCATATTATAATGCAGACAAACAAAGCAATCAAGCAAAGCTACAGGCAAAATAATAATAACCGTAATATTATGGCTCCACCCTAGAGAATAGAAAACTAAGATTACAAGAGAATAATCGAGACATATATCGATTCTTCATCCTTGAATCCTCAAGTTGTATCATTCTTCATATAATTCCCATCTTCAAGGCTTTAATCCCATATGAATCAAATACTTCAAATTTTCGGTCATATCCAAATTAAATGTTTCTCAGAGTCGTCTCAAAAATAAAATTAAAACTACATCATAAAAATTGCACATTTTCTAAAAAATTTGCAGCTCTTAGTCGATAGGCCGATCTGGGTGATCGGCCTGCCGGTCTGGTTGATTGGGCTGCCGGTCATGCTTCATCGGCCTACTGATCGAAAAGATAGGCCTGCCGACCCATAAGAGTTTGGCATGCCAAACTGGAAGTTCAGCCTGCCGGCAGAGCCAGCCGATTTCTGCCCCACTGACGGCCTGCAGAACCACACGTCTGGCCTATCGATCTGTGACCATCGGCCTGTCGAACTGTGATGTTCGGCATGCCGACCGAGCAGAAATCTCCCATTCCAGAAAATACAATTTTAATGCAATTCATCAATTTTATTTTCAACAATTCAAAAACATAAAATTAGAGACTCAGGAAATACTTGGGTGTGCCATCATTTATCTTTTAGATTTGCTTTCTAGATCCGTCTTTTCTGAATAATTATTAATTACAAAATTCTTACAAATTTAAAATTAAATAACAATTCTTAGACGGAGATGATAGTCCGCCATCTAATTACATGAAAAAACTTAGATACACATTCTAACCTCTAAGGAACCATAACCGGCATAAATTAATTAATTAATAAATAATTAAATAACAATTTAATCAACCACAATTAATTAATGAACATTCACCATATAATCCATGACAACATATAATTATATAGAAACCTAGAGTGCCAACTCTCTATAAAATTAAATTCAAGCATAGGAGAGATTAAGATCACAAATTTATACATATAGTATGATCACAAACTTGTAAATTTATGTAAAAACCTTGGCTCTGATACCAATTGTTGGAAAAAAAAGTGTGAGGTGCGCAGCGGGAATTTTAAAAATTTTAAACATCAGAGTATTTTTTCAAAACACAAGTTTGACATGCTATATGTATAAATTAAACAGATCTTACTAACCTTTGTGTATCGAAGAACCTCCGCAACCTGTGAAGAGAAGTAACGTTCCAGAAGAGCCTCAACCAACTGGTCTTCTTTGCTATTCTCTATCCATGATCGGAGTGAGTGTGGGCTCACATGCACAGTTCTTCCATCGGTGACTCTTCTTCCAACCAATCGAGAGAACCCAAAGCTAGTGTTCGTGATTTATGAACAAAAGCTCTCAGGGAGTTTTCAGATGCTCACCAAAAGAGTATCACTCTTAATCTCTCAATTAATCTGAGTAACTCATGAGACATACTCCCTTTATATAGCGATTGGTCTTGGGGTCAGTCCTTATCAGATTAGGTATCAAAAACTCAAAACAGAATCAAGTTCGGATCAATATCTGATAAGATTCACGTGAAAATGTGAAATCTTATCTCTCGCTGATCGAGAGGCCAAACAGCCTGATCGGCAGGCCGAACACGTAGATCGACAGGTCGAGCTGCCGCGTAAATATTTCCACAAATCTTTTATTTTCCACCTAAGATTCTATAGGATAAAGTCTTAGTTTTGATTCAAATAACCCAATAGAGAAGTTATCTGATTAAAACAAACTTTATCAAGATAATCTCTAAGAAAATAAATCAATTCACAATAATTTTACAAGTTTATCTTGATTTAATTTATCCAATTTAATCAACCGATAAACAAACAAGAATTATCCGATCATAATAATTGAACAAGTTTATCTTAAATTAATTTTATTACAAAATTAATTCAACCAATAAACAGACATGAATTATTTGATTCTTTCAAATTTTAAACCAATCCGATAAATCCAACATAAGTCACCAATTATTGAAAAAGCACACCGTATCGTTACAGGATTTTGTGAGCTAGCAAAGGGGACCAAAATGGACCTATAAAGTTCAAGCTCATGATAATTATGAAACCCAATATCCCAGATATACATTTCACAATTATCAACTCCGACGCTACTCCACTAAAAGCTTGGAGCTGCACTCTCGAACTTTATAGAATTACGAAGCCCGTATAGCTAAGTCTCCATGACATATCATAGTGTATCATATCCCCATATGATAATCCATAATCGGCTTAAGGACAAGTTCTGTCTTACCTTCCTGATTATTTTTATCTTACGTTCCATTATCTCACCATTAGAAAACTTACCATCTAAAGATAGTATACCATTCGGTTACACCTATGTATCCAAATGGTTGAGCGCTCCAGTTTTTCAATTACAAGATAACGCATATAAGAGGATATCATTACTCCTAAAGAGGAGCTATGGATTCCATATCTATGAATAACAAGTCTACGCTATCAAGAGTCATGCCTCTAACGTACCGGCATACATACCACTATTGAGATGTGGGAGTCACCCTTTAGTACATCAAAAGACATAAGTCGAGACAACGGGCCCACTATCCATCTCAGGATTAAGATACAATACAAATGATTGTCTAAAGTGAATCAATTTGCCAAGACAAAATTATTAATCCAAATCAATTCATTTTGTGTCTCAATCCAACACATCGTCACCTATGACACCGTGTCAATGTTTCTATTTACGGAGTTCAACTCCGATGGTCAAGACAAATCATCTCCCAATAGGGATATAGACAACATAACAATTTTTGCATAAATAAAGCGCCCAACTTTATTCCCTCGATTGCAGATCTTGTGTTTTAGACCATCACCTTAAGAATCGTGTCTTTCGCATAATCATCCATCATATGCCCAATTATTAATGGTTTAGACCGACAGTCTCAGACTACTGTTTGCTTAACATACATTCAACAAATATGAACGTAAAGAGGACAAGATTTGGTATATATAAATGAATAAATTCTTTATTGATAAAAATGTCTCCAAAAACGTATTACATTTTTACTCCTTAGGGCATACATATCGAACAATATTATATATGAAATAATATTAATTTTTTTAAAGTTAATTAATTAAATACAGGTCAGAAACGAGTCATTTTAGTGTCAGACGGGTTGACCCGAACACAACCCATTTTTTGATAGGTCAGTTTCGGGTCAACACTAAAATGACGCGTGGTCAAATTTTTTGACACTAACTTGCAAAAAAATGTGTCAGATTCGTGTCGTGTCGTCGTGTCATAACCTGTATTGCCAACCCTAGTTCTAGTGTTTTTCTTGCGATCTTGAATGGGTTTTGATGGGGTTTTGCTATGGTTTATGTCAAGGAGGTGAAGTAGGACCAAGAAGCTTGAAGAATCCTTGGTAAAAACCCTAACCTTAGCCATGAAAACTTGTTGATTTTTCATGAGTGTTGGATATATTTTGTATTAAGTATGGACTATGGCATGTCAAGTAGACTCTATGACATGATTGCTTAATGTTTTGTATGATTAGTGATATAGAGAAATGTTAGAAACTAGGGCTTTATACTTGAAAAAGAGAAAGTTTGTCAAACTTTGTCAAAATACAAAGTTTGGTTAGTTTTTAAAGAATAGAGTTTTTGATAAACTTAGAGGTTAAATTAGTTTTTGAGTTTAGTACAAGATTTATCAGAAACATCTAGATAAACGACTTTTGTGAACAAAGCTTTGTAAAATTTCAATTGGATCATATTGAAAAGTTTTAATTTTTAGTTCGATAGATTTAAAAAATGGCCAAATACCCTTAAAACGTTGGAATTTAAGAGAAGTTTAAAGACAAAAGTTGTAGATCTCATCAAAACTTGAAAATTATGAACGATTTGTAAAAATTCCACATGAATTTGAAGTTATGAGTTTTATGAGATTTAATCACGAAATTTCAAAATGGTAAAATGAGAAAAATGTTTTGAAATTATTTTTGTTTGATCAAAGAAATTTTGTAAGTTTTAATCCTTGCAAAAAACTGAATGCAAAGTCATAAAGTAGTCTTTTTGGTTCTAGGGCAAAAATATTAAGATTTTGCATTTCGGAACTGGATTTTTCATTAAAAACTAGTTTTCTACACCGCTGTGAGCAAGTGAATAATCATATATTTTAAAGCCCAAAGGAATTTGGGATTTTTCTAAGAAAAACATGTGAATGGCATAATCGTCAAGATTTTTGTATTACAGGTGAAAACCCTAAAGTTATGCAAAAATATATTTTTCATGAAAAGAAAACTGATGCTTTGTTTTCCACAATGTTACGAACAACAATGAAATGTAAGTTTTGATTTAAACAGATTCGGAATGTTTTCTAAGACCTGTCAAGAGTAAAATGATCATTTTTTATAAAAAGGCTTAAACGAACCCTAAAATGTCCTATTTAGAAAAATACCCTTAGTAGAAATATTTTTGTAACCCGTTAGTGTCAAGATAATAAAGTTAAGCCAAAAATTTAGCCATGTAATGTTCGAGTTACGACTTACTAAAACCCCGTTAAGGTAAAATCATCATTTTTTATAAACCGCTAAAACGGACCTTGAGCCTCCGAATTAGCGAAACGCCTTTAGATGAAAAATGTTCCGTAACACGTTAGGTAATGAAACCGTCAAGTAAGATGTGAAATTTGACTAAGGAACATTTAAATTAAGTGATGGAGAAATGAACCAAAGGTAACAAGATGAAAGGATCAAGAATGAACTTTTAACGTATAAGTTCTATAATCGATTGAGTAAATTGATAATAAGAAAATTTATCTAATAGTTGGGTGTCATTTGAACAGGACACAAAGCCGAATGGTGGAAGGAAGAGGGATAAAGTGGGAACATGAGAGCAATGTACAGGTAAGTTTCAAACCTCATGTATGCCGTGAAGAAAATGATTTTCAAATGATTTATATATTGAATTATGTTTGTGTTTGTTATGCAAAATGTTTTAAAGACCATAACATGATTTGTAATGTGTTTGTATTCGTTATGTAATCTCGTCCTTAGTTGCCGAATCTAATGGAGGTTTCAATCCGACAACCGTAATTTGAAGGTAAAACGAGGCCTCGACGGAGATGATGGATGGGAACTCCTACTCTGACTATAGTTGCGATCTCTAAGCGGGATTTTCAGTCATCTATCCCTTTTCTTTCCCTAGCGAGTGAAGAACGAGTGGATGTTTTGAACGAGTGTTGAGCGAGTGAAGTGCCCCATAAGCTATAAGGGCGAGCTATATGTATATGTATAAATTCCGTGAGCAGCCATTGAACTGAACGTTCCAAGTGCATCCAGCAGGAATCGAACCTACGAATTTTCCGCTTTATTTATGTTTAATGTTTTAGACATGATGTTATGTCATTTAGCATGTTCACTAAGATTACAAGATTGGTAATCTAAATGACAAGTTAAGATAAGAAAGTGACTTATTAGTCTCCCGACCAAGGGGAGATTCATGTTAAGTTATGTTACGGCCTTGGCGTTTAACGGACATGCACTTTTGGTATGTACACTTGGGCACATAGTTCAAAAAAGTTAAGAATGATGATAAGAAGTTTATAAATGAGCATAAATAGAATCATGCATTATGATATTGCTTACATTTTCATTTAGAAGTGTTTTTGTGAATGTTTGTGAGAAACATTTTACAAGAAATGTTTTTATAAGAAATGTTTTATGAAAGAAGTTTTATGAAAAATGTTTTATGAGAAATGTTTTAAGAAAGATGTTTTACGAAAAAGTTTTAAAGAGGAAAGTTTTATGAATAATGTTTTAAAGTTTTGTGAGATTAATTTGAACTTACTAAACATAAGTTCATGATAAGTTCCTTTATACTATAGGTAGTACTACAAGAGACTAGTAAGATTGGTTTGTGAGCTCGATGTTGCGGTGAGACAGATGCTATGGTTGGGCTATAAATACTACTATAGAACATTTTTGCTGTTTTAAGAGAAGTTTTTGCTATTTTGAAGAGTTATTTTAAAAAGTTTTTAAAAAGTAAATGTTTAAAGAAATGTTTTATAAGAAATATTTTACGAAAACATTTTAAAAGATATGTTTTTATGAGATGTTTTGAATGACTACAAAGTTAGTTTGATACTTATGTTTTAGTTTATGTTATAACGAAAGTCACAATAATTTTAAGTATGTTTTAAAGAAAAAAATTTACTCAAGTATTTTTCTTACTAGTAAGTAAGAATAAGTCAAAAAATCAAGTTTAAATAAGTTAAGTAACGGATCGAAAAACTGGATCGTTACAAAGGGAGAGAAATGAAGAAAAAGAAAAGAAAAGAAAAGAAAAAAAATAAATATTTAGTTTAGTTTTGTGTTAGCTTTTATTTTATTTTTAGAGTCATATATTTTATTTTTTTTTTGAAGACAACGTTGAAGGGCATTTTGGAGCTACATAGAGGAGGAAGAAGAAGGAGCTTAGAGTTTGTGATACATCTTTTTTGATGATCTCTTTCTCATTTTTATTTTTCTTATTTTTTGTATATTCTAAAAAAGGTTCAATGTTGATGTTGTTTATTTTTATTGTTAATTTTAAAATTTACAGTTATGCATTAGTTTTGTGTTCTAGGGATTTCAATATAGCTTAATTTTTGTTGCTTTAATTTTTCATTTATTTTAATTAATTGTGATTGTCTAAGTTATGTTGGATAATTATTCTATATGGTGTTGATGCTTCTAGTTGATTGATCACCTAATTAGTTGATTAGGAAGCCGTGAATTGCTATTGGACGAGGAATTTACATGCTAGGCCAATCATAATGCAACGTAGTCTTGATGGGATATGAATATGTTGGAAAATGAATATCCAGTAGAATTTTAAAATTTTTTAAATCAGGGTATTTTTTAAAGCACAAGTTTGACATGCTATATACATAAATTAATGACAGATCTTACTAACCTCTTTTGTATACCGAAGTTGGCTCGAATCCATGTAGAGAAGAATGTTTCAAAACAGCCTCAACCAACTGGTCTTTTTTGCTATTTTTTATCCACGATTGGAGTGTAGGTGGTTACACATCATACAGCTCCTCCTCTAGTGACTCTCCTTCTAATCACTTAAGAAGAACTAGAGCTAAAGTTCGTGATGTTAAACAGTAGCTCTCAACAAGCTTGAGAGTTTCCTAAACTAGAGTACTCACTCTATACTTCTCAACTGATCAAATAATTGAGAATACTAACCCCAATTTATAGTGGTGAATTGGGGTTAATCCTTATCAGATAAGGCCTCAAAATTCAAATTTGGATAAACTTCTTATGAAAAACGTATCTAAAATGAGTATACAGATTATCGCAGGATTGGCAGGCCGAATTGGGAGATCGGCCTGCCGAATGTACCCCATTGGTAGGCCAATCTAATGCTTTGGTCTATCGAACTTGCGAAATTTGATCCTTGAGAATATCTTATTTTCCCCTCGAGATTCTTAGATAGAGCCTCAGTTTTAATTTAAATAATCCAATAGAAAAATAATCTAATCAAAATAGTCATATCTGGATAATCTCATAGAAAATAAAATATTATCCAAATATTTCAACATGTTTATCTTGAATTAATTTACAAAATTAATTCAACCGATAAACTAATATGAATTATTAAATCCGATCTTATCGAATTTCAGCCAAACTAATAATTTAACATAAGTCATCAATATGTAGAAAAAGCATGTCCTATCATTACAGGATTTATTATGAGTTAACAAAGGGGACCCAATGGACATACATAGTTCAAGTTCCTATAATTATAAAATACAATATCCCATATACATATTTTATAATTATCAACTCTAACATTACTTTACTAAAAGCTTAGAGCTATACTTTCGAACTATATAAAATTATGAAGCTTCAAGTAAGCTAACTGTCCATGACATATCATAATGTGTCACATCCCTATAGGATATTCATAATTGGCTTAAGGATAAATTTCGTTTTACCTTCTTGATTATTTTTATCCTACGTTCCATTATCTCACCATTGGAAAACTTACTATCCAAAGACAGTATACCATTTGGTTACGCCTATGTATCCAAATGGTTGAGCGCTCTAGTCTTCCAATTACAGGATAATGCATATAAGAGGATATAAATAACTCTACAAAGATGTCACGCCCCGGGATACAGGAGGTGACGTGGCAGATTATTTAAATTAATTAAATAAGAATTTAGTTAAAACCAATGGTTTAAGGATCAATTTAAGTGAGAAATAAGAAGGTTTCAACCACATTTTTATAAAAGAATTTATAAATATTAAGCAAATAATAAAATAAATAAAGAACCACGAGCATGGGTTCCACAACCCACAACTTGTGCACACACGTGGTTCTGACAATATCATAAATACAATTACAGTCCAGGTACAAATAAAGTTAAGTCTTACATGCCTTGATTAAATAATACAAAATATAAATCAATCCTCCTATTGCTCCTGAGTTCGGTCCGAAGAATCCTCTCCAAACCTAAATGGGAAACCACCTAGAGGGGGAAATTTAAAACAATAAAACGTGAGCGAAAGGCTCAGTAGGACTATGTTTTATAAAATAATTTAATTTAAAGAAACATTTCATTGCTAGGAGTACTCAAAAGAAACCTTAAATAAATAAATAAATAAATAATTTGAGTAGAACCGTCCTGACTCAGAACAGTCTACTCGCACAATCAGAAATACTATTTTTCTTTTCCTAGGCAAACCATAGTATCACCACCGTAGTGGCCCAGCTGGGTTTCGGGACCTGCCCCCAAGGTCGATCGCTACACGATCCAATCTCTGATATGGCATCATGCCTATGTTTATTATCATTATCATGCAAAACCCAATTACCGAGTGTTGTTAATTACATTCATTATGAAATTCATTTCAAATCATGGTATATTAAAATATAACCGACAAATCCATTTTCAAACAACCGTTGAAAACATTTTAATAGAAATCTTTTTCAAAGCCAAATCATTTCAAAACCAGGCTACCAAAGAAATAGGATAGAAGTCCTACCTCAATACTCGTGCCGGTACCCCACACCGTAATCCCGGTCCGCTATACGTTAGCTCTGCGGAACTACGAACGATCCTAGATACAAACTAAGTCGATCAATAACTAGTTCGAGACATTCTATGTTACTAAACCATTTCATGATGTCCTAGTGTGCCATTTGTACCCTTAAAATCATTCTATAAGGTTGTGATTTAAATCAGGGTTCAAAACAGTGAAAACGGGTGAAAATCACAAAATTTTCCATACCTCGGTCGGCCTGCCGGACCCCTTGCTTCGGCCTGTCGAACTGCACAGTTCGGCCTGCCTGAGGCAAAGTTCGGTCGGCCGAATAATATCCAGGTTCGGCCTGTCGGACTGAAGAACACCGGCCTGCCGATCCCTGTTCCGGCCTGCCGAACACGCACTTCGGCCTGCCGAACTGGGAAAACCCAGAAATTCCAGCCACGGGTTTCGATTTCCTCAAAACCCAAATCTTGATTCTAACCTGTTTTTCTCAAATCTCAGGCATAGAAAACATTCATAGATGATAGAAAAACATATTTAGACACTTTAAAACTCATTTAAACAAGATTCAAACACAAAATCCCAAAAATCCAAAAATAGGAAAAATTGAGGAAAAATGAAAAATCTTGAATCCAATCCGTTTTTCTTCAATCTAAGCTTAGATTCTAGTTGTTCTAAGTTCATTTAACTCAAATCCACGGTTTTCTAAGCTTAAACAAACCTAGATTTCAAAAATGCACAAAATTGAAAATTTTGTAAAAAGTTTAGAAATTTCAAATCTAACCTCGAATCGAAGCTTCAATCCGCGTTCTCGGTTGCTAAATCACGTCCTCGAGCCTCCTCCCTGCTATCCCGAAGCTTGGATTCGAAATGGGGTTTAAAATTTGAGAGATGTAGAGAGAGAGAGAGAGAGAGTACTGAGAGAGATCAAGAGGAAGAGAGAGAGAGATGACTGTGAGAGTGAGGAGAGAGAGAGAGAGGAAGGAAATAAATAGAGAAAATCGGTGGACGGTTTTACTGTATGAAAACCATGTGCCGCCCACGGTTTTGTAAAACGGAGTATTTTTAGCATTTTACAAATTGTTGTGTTTTAAAACTCAAAACATCATTTTAAAACAATAAGAAATCATTTGAACGCATCCATTTAACAAAACAACCAAAAATTCAAAATCCAACCAAATAATCCAATTACTGTTAAAACGTTAATTATGGCACACTAATTCATCATTTGTACTACATTAATACTAAATGAATTTCGAGGTGTTACAACTCTCCACCCCTAAAAGAAATTTTGCGCTCGAAATTTACAACTCATCTCAAAAACAAAACAAATGCGGATACAATTCCCGCATACTCGACTCTAGTTCCCAAGTGGCTTCATCAACCCCATGATGCTGCCACACGACTTTTACCAACGGTATCTCACGACGACGCAAGCTAATCACTTTCCGGTCTATAATCTGAATCGGCACTTCTTCGTACGTCGTATCTTCCTGAACCTGCACATCGCGGAACGAAACTACCTTACCCTGCTCAGGCGGACACTTCCTAAGCATCGACACATGAAACACATTGTGCACATGAGAAAGTTTGGGCGGAAGATCAAGCCGATAAGCGACCACACCAACACGCTGAGTGATCTCGAACGGCCCAATATACCTCGGCGTGAGCTTCCCACTCACTCCGAACCGCATAGTTCCCTTACGAGGCGACACCCTCAAGAGAACGAAATCTCCAACCGTGAACTCTAAGGGTCTACGTCTCCTATCCGCGTAACTCTTCTGACGACTCTGAGCTGCCCTCAACCGATCTCGAATCACCGCGACTTTCTCGTTGCTATCACGAATCTCATCTGGCCCAAGAATAACCCTATCTTCCGGCTCGGCCCAACACACAGGTGACCGACACGGTCGCCCATACAATGCCTCAAACGGTGCCATACCGATACTCGCCTGATAACTATTGTTGTACGCGAACTTCGCCAAATGCAAACATTGCTTCCAATTCCCGCCGAAGTCCAACGCACAAGCATGCAACATATCCTCGAGAACCTGAATAACCCGCTCAGACTGTCCATCAGTCTGAGGATGAAAAGCCATACTGAAGTTCAAATCCGTACCCAAAGCCTCCTGAAAACTCCTCCAGTACTTAGCATTTAACCTGGTGTCTCGATCAGAGGTGATGGACAAAGGAACTCCATGCAACCTCACAATGTTCTGCATATACAACTCCCCGAGAACCTTCCTAGAGCACGTCGACCTAAACGGAATAAAATGTGCCGATTTCGTCAACCTGTCGACCACAACCCAAACTGCATCGTGCCGCTGCTTCGTCCTCGGCAAACCTGTGAGGAAATCCATCGTCACATGCTCCCATTTCCACCCTGGAATAGGAAGCGGCTAAAGCTGACCTGTAGACTTCTGATGCTCGGCTTTCACCTGAAGACACGTCAAACACTTGGCCACGTACTCGCGAACATCTTTCTTCATGCCTCTCCACCAATACTGCCTCTTCAAATCACGATACATCTTGGTGCTCCCTGGATGAATAGTGAACTAAGACCTATGGGCTTCGTCTAGAACGGCTTTCATCACTTTGGCGATAACTGGAACTACAAGACGCTCCCGAAAGTACAACGATCCATCTGCATGCACGCTCCATTCTTCAAACTGCTCCCCGTTCTGAATCCACGACCAAATCCCGTGCAAATGTCGATCCTGCCACTGACTTTGCTTCACCATCCGAACAAGAGCTAGAGTCGTTTCCACATGATACACCGAAACGCGATCACAGTCTTCATGATACCTTAGCCGATACTCACTCATTGTCGCATCCCTACTCCAGTCCTCAAAAACCAAACAAGCTAGAACCCCTAAAGATTTCCTGCTAAGCGCGTCCGCGACCACGTTAGCTTTCCCGGGATGATACTACAACGCGAAATCATAATCCTCCATATACTCTACCCATCTGCGCTGCCTCAAATTGAGATCCCTCTGAGTGAATAGATGCCTCAAACTCTTGTGATCGGAGAAGACCTGAAACGATGCTCCACACAAGTAACACCTCCAAATCTTCAGCGCATAAATCACCGCCGCGAGCTCTAAGTCATGAGTAGGATAATTCTGCTCTTGAGGTCGTAGCTGTCTCGATCCGTACGCAACTACACGTCCATGCTGCATCAACACGCATCCAAGTCTGCGTCCTGAAGCATCCGCATAAACCTCATACGGCTCGTCACTGCTAGGAATAACTAACACTGGAGCTGAAGTCAACCGGTTCTTCAATTCCTGAAAAGCGAGCTCACAATCTTCATCCCACTCAAACCTGACATTTTTCTTGATCAATTTCGTCAACGGAGCTGCAATCTTCGAAAAATCCTTTACAAATTTCCTGTAATATCCAGCAAGACCTAAGAAGCTGCGAATCTCCGCTACATTCCTTGGTCGTTCCCACTCCAATATAGCTTCAATCTTGGACGGATCCACAGAAATACCATGCTCCGAGATGACATGACCCAGAAACTTGACCTCAGTCAACCAGAACTCACACTTTTCCCTCTTAGCATACAACTGGTGCTCCCGCAGAGTCTGAAGCACGATCCGAAGATGCTGCTCATGCTCCTCCCAAGTCTTAGAATACACAAGAATATCATCGATGAACACGATCACGAACTGATCCAAATACGGCCTAAATATCCTGTTCATCAAATCCATGAAAGCTGCCAGAGCATTCGTCAACCCAAACGACATAACCAGAAACTCGAAGTGCCCATACCGAGTCCTAAAAGCTGTCTTGGGAATATCCTCTTCCTTGATTCTGAGCTGATGATAACCTGACCGCAAATCAATCTTCGAGAAGTACCGCGAACCTCTCAACTGATCAAACAACTCATCAATCCTAGGCAAGGGATACTTGTTCTTTACCGTAACACGATTTAGCTGCCGATAATCCACACATAACCTGAGAGTCCCATCGTGCTTTTTAGCAAACAAAACCGGTGCTCCCCACAGAGATGTGCTATTCCGAATATACCCCTTATCAGCAAGCTCCTGAAGTTGCTTCCTCAATTCCTTCATTTCTGCTGGTGCCATCCGATAAGGTGCCATAGAAATCGGTGATGTCCCTGGAAACAAATCGATATCAAACTCAATCTCCCGATGCGGTGGTAATCCTGGCAACTCGTCGGGGAAGACATCCTCGAACTCATCAACCACCAGAATCACTAAACTGCCTCTCGAAATATAGGGCTCGCAATTCAGGTTGGCGAGAAAAGCACAACAACCTAGATTCCTTCGCCCTCCTAGACACGACTTCATGAGACGCTCACTCATTAGCCAATCACCACCACCCTAGTAAGTGATCACCGTCCCCCTATTAGACACTAGGGTTACTTTTCTAAGTTGGCAGTCCACGACTGCACTATACCTGGACAACCAGTCCATCCCTAGAATCACATCATAGGAGCTCATGGGGAGTATAATCAAATCACTTTTCAAAATCTCATCCCCAAACTTTATTTTACAGGACTTACACACAATTTACACATACCCGCCCCAAGGGAGAAGTTATAACTAGGGGTTCATTAAACTCTTCTACCTCTAATCCCAAGGCATGTACAAAAGAACTCAAAATGAGAGAATGAGAGGCACCAATATCGAACAAAACACTAGTTAAAGATCTAGAAACCAAGATCATACCATCGAAAACCGCGTTACCAGTCTGAGAATCTGACCCTCCAGATGCCATTGCATGAACCTGCACTAGCGCCTTCCCTTTTCCTCTACCGACATTGCTGGGTCCCGGATTACTCGGCCGATGCTGCTGAGATAGAGACGACTGCACACTACCTGTACTCGGCGCTCGATACTAAGGAACACTGCGCTGAAAATACTACGGCTGCTGGCCCCGTGCCGAATATGAGAATTGCTGAGGAGAAAACTACGGATACTGCAACTGCAGGTTCTGTGGAGGCGGAGGTAGGGTCTGAGGCTGAGGCTGAGACTGACGACTGGCATCATCCCCGGTCTGAGATCCAAGACGAGCACTCCTGATCGGGCAATTCCTCTTGATGTGTCCGGGCTGCTGACAGAAATGACAATGAAAACTGTAGGGATTGCTGCGCTCGCTGCCAGACGAACTGCTGCTACCATTGGTCGCACCGCCTTGCTTGCCTTTCCCCAGAGCTAGACGACTACTGGTACTCTTCCTGCCACTCCTCTGCGGTCTTTCTGAAGCCTTGGCTCGGTCCTCACAATACTGCACATAATCATTCTCCACGGAGATCGCCGACGACACAAGCTCTCCGAAACTCCTAAGCTGTAGAGCAACCAACTGCCGTCGAATAGGAGCCTTGAGTCCTTCCTGAAACTTAATACACTTTTCACGCTCCGATGCCACAGCTGATGGAGCAAACCTAGCCAACTCGTTAAACTTTGCCTCATACTCCTGAACTGATAGATCACCTAGTTGCAATCTATAAAACTCAGCTGCCTTCTGATCTCTATATCCCTGCGGAAAATACCGATCATAGAACAGATCCTCGAACCTATCCCAACTGATATCATCACCGCGCTCTAGACGCTTAGTCTGTTTCCACCAAGTGTTAGCGCCACCCTCGAGCTTGTACGCAGCAAACTCCACATGATACTCCTCAGGCACACCAAGAGTATCCAATGCTTCAAGATCGAATCCAACCAATACTCTGCTAACTGCGGATCCCCATTGCCATCAAAAGTCAGAATAGACGCCCGCCGAAATTCCTTAAAGTATGCATGCCGACTACCAACGTCAGAATCTCCCGGTCTAGCCCTAGCTGCCATCTGCCGAAAAGCCGCGAACATAGACCTCATCATGCTCTCATCATTTTCAAACTCGGCGTCAGCAGTCAAACGACGTCTAGGTGCCTTTCTCTCACTTATGAAAACAAAATTGGACTGTCAGAGGTATTTCATTGTCAAACCTATATGTGCACAATTCCCAAGGTTCATAACCTTGAGCTCTGATACCATTCTGTCACGCCCCGGGGTATGGGAGGTGACGTGGTGGATTATTTAAATTAATTAAATAAGAATTTAGTTAAAACCAATGGTTTAAGGATCAATTTAAGTGAGAAATAAGAAGGTTTCAACCACTTTTTTATAAAAGAATTTATAAATATTAAGCAAATAATAAAATAAATAAAGAACCGCGAGTATGGGTTCCACAACCCACAACTTGTGCACACATATGGTTCTGACAATATCATAAATACAATTACAGTCCAGGTACAAATAAAGTTAAGAATTACATGCCTTGATTAAATATACAAAATATAAATCAATCCTCCTATTGCTCCTGAGTTCGGTCTGAAGAATCCTCTCCAAACCTAAATGGGAAACCACCTAGAGGGGGAAATTTAAAACAATAAAACGTGAGCGAAAGGCTCAGTAGGACTATGTTTTATAAAATAATTTAATTTAAAGAAACATTTCATTGCTAGGAGTACTCAAAAGAAACCTTAAGTAAATAAATAAATAAATAAATAATTTGAGTAGAACCGTCCTGACTCAGAACAGTCTACTCGCACAATCAGAAATACCATTTTTCTTTTCCTAGGCAAACCATAGTATCACCACCGTAGTGGCCCAGCTGGGTTTCGGGACCTGCCCCCAAGGTCGATCGCTACATGACCCGATCTTTGATATGGCATCATGCCTATGTTTATTATCATTATCATGAAAAACCCAATTTTCGAGTGTTGTCAATTACATTCATTATGAAATTCATTTCAAATCATGGTATATTAAAATATAACCGACAAATCCATTTTCAAACAACCGCTGAAAACATTTCAATAGAAATCTTTTTCAAAGCCAAATCATTTCAAAACCAGGCTACCAAAGAAATAGGATAGAAGTCCTACCTCAATACTCGTGCCGATACCCCACACCGCAATCCCAATCCGCTATACGTTAGCTCCGTGGAACCACGAACGATCCTAGATACAAACTAAGTCGATCAATAACTAGTTCGAGACATTCTATGTTACTAAACCATTTCATGATGTCCTAGTGTGCCATTTGTACCTTTAAAATCATTCTATAAGGTTGTGATTTAAATCAGGGTTCAAAACAGTGAAAACGGGTGAAAATCACAAAATTTTCCATGTCTCGGTCGGCCTGCCGGACCCCTTGCTTCGGCTTGCCGAACTGCACAGTTCGGCCTGCCGGAGGCAAAGTTCGGTCGGCCAAACAATTTCCAGATTCGGCCTACCAGACTGAAGAACACCGGCCTGCCGATCCCTATTCTGCCGCACACGCACTTCGGCCTGCCGAACTGGGAAAACTCAAAAATTCCAGCCACGGGTTTCGATTTCCCCAAAACCCAAATCTTGATTCTAACCTGTTTTTCTCAAATCTCAGGCATAGAAAACATTCATAGATGATAGAAAGACATATTTAGACACTTTAAAACTCATTTAAACAAGATTCAAGCACAAAATCCCAAAAATCCAAAAATAGGAAAAATTGAGGAAAAAGGAAAAATCTTGAATCCAATCTGTTTTTCTTCAATCTAAGCTTAGATTCTAGTTGTTCTAAGTTCATTTAACTCAAATCCACGGTTTTCTACGCTTAAACAAACCTAGATTTTAAAAATGCCCAAAATTGAAATTTTTTTAAAAAGTTTAGAAATTTCAAATCTAACCTCGAATCGAAGCTTCAATCTGTGTTCTCGGTTGCTAAATCACGTCCCCGAGCCTCCTCCCTGCTATCCCGAAGCTTGGATTCGAAATGGGGTTTAAAATTTGAGAGATGTAGAGGGAGAGAGAGAGAGTACCGAGAGAGATCAAGAGGAAGAGAGAGAGAGATGACCGTGAGAGTGAGGAGAGAGAGAGAGAGAGGAAGGAAATAAATAGAGAAAATCGATGGGCGGTTTTACTGTACGAAAACCATGTGCCGCCCACGGTTTTGTAAAACGGAGTATTTTCAACATTTTACAAATTGTTGTGTTTTAAAACTCAAAACATCATTTTAAAACAATAAGAAATCATTTGAACGCATCCATTTAACAAAACAACCAAAAATTCAAAATCCAACCAAATAATCCAATTAATGTTAAAACGTTAATTATGGCACACTAATTCATCATTTGTACTACATTAACACTAAATGAATTTCGTGACGTTACAAAAGAAGAGCTATGGATTGCATATCTATGAATAACGAGTCTACGTAATCAAGAGTTATGTCTCCAACGTACCAGTATGCATACCATCATTAAGTCAGGATGTTACCGTTTTGTACATCAAAAGACATAAGTCAAGAATACAGGCACATTAGTCATTTCAGGATTAAGACACAACACATATGATTGTCTAAAGTGAATTGATTTGCACAAATGAAATTATTAACTAAATCAATTCAACTTTAATGTCTCGATCTAATACATCATCACCTATGACAATGCACTAATGTTTCTACTCGCGGAGTCCTACTCCAATAACCAAGACAAGCCATCTCCCGTTAGGGATGTAGACAACATAACAATCTTAGCATAAATAAAGTGCCCAACTTTATTCCCTCGATTACAGATCTTATGATTTAGACCATCACCTTTAAGATTCATGTCTTCCGCATGATCTGTCAATCATATGCACAATTTTTAAAGGTTTAGACTGACGGTCTTAGACTTTTATTTGCTTATCATATATTCAATAAACATGAACATAAAGAGGACAACATTTGGTGTATGAATAATAAACTATTTATTGATAAAATATCTCCAAAAACATATTACAACATTTTGCTCCTTAGGGCATCATTTCTAACATTCTTCTACTTGCACTAATTGAGTAAATATGACATATCTCGCATCCATATAGCCTCCACATGCTTCTCGAAAACTCTCGCAATTAGTGTTTTCATGAATGGGTCAGCTAAATTGTCCTCAGACGTGATTTTGCATGTAGCAACATGCCCACCCTCGATGAAGTCCTTTATCACATGATACTTTCGATAAATATGCTTACTTTTCTTGTGAAATCTTGGTTCCTTAGCATTAGCTATCGCCACAATGTTACCACAAGGCAGCGATATGCTTTATCCACACCAGGAACTATCTCAAGATCTCCAAGGAACTTGTGAAACCACACAGCTTCTTTTGAAGCATCACTAGCTGCTACATACTCTTGTTAGACATGTATGCCCTAAGGAGTAAAAATGTAATAAGTTTTTGGAGACATTTTTATCAATAAAGAATTTATTTATTGTTTATATACCAAATTTTGTCCTCTTTATGTTCATATCTGTTGAATGTATGTTAAACACACAAAAGTTTAAGACAGTCGGTCTAAACCTTTAAGAATTGGGCATTTGATGGACAGATTATGCGGAAGACACGATTCTTAAAGTGACGGTCTAAATCATAAGATCTGCAATCGAGGGAATAAAGTTGGGTGCTTTATTCATGTAAAGATTGTTATGTTATCTATATCCCTATTGGGAGATGGTTTGTCTTGGCCATCGGAGGTGAACTTCGTGAATAGAAACATTGGCACGTTACCATAGATAACGATGTGTTAGATTGAGACATAAAGTGAATAGATTTGGATTAATAATTTTGTCTTAGCAAATCGATTCACTTTAAACAATCATTTGTATTGTATCTTAATCCTGAGCTGAATAGTGGGCCTGTTGTCTTGACTTGTGTCTTTTAATGTACCAAAGGGTGACACCCATATATTAATAGTGGTATGCATGCCGGTACGTTGGAGGTGTGACTCTTGATAGCGTAGACCTATTATTCATAGATAAGGAATCCATAGCTCCTCTTTAGGAGTAGTGATATCCTCTTATATGCGTTACCCTATAATTAGAAAACTAGAGCGCTCAACTATTTGGATACATAGGTGTAACTGATTGGTATACTGTCTTTGGATGGTAAGTTTTTCGATGGTGAGATAATGGAATGTAAGATAAAAATAATCAGGAAGATAAGACAGAACTTGTCCTTAAGCCGATTATGGATAATCCTATGAGGATACGATACATCATGATATGTCATGGAGACTTAGCTATATGGGCTTCGTAATTCTATGTAGTTTGAGAGTGCAGCTCCAAGCTTTTAGTGGAGTAGCGTTGGAGTTGATAATTATGAAATGTATATCTAGGATATTGGGTTTTGTAATTATCGAGAGCTTGAACTATATAGGTCCATTTGGTCCCCTTTGCTAGCTCATAACATCCTGTAACGATACGGCGTGCTTTTCCAATAACTGGTGACTTATGTCAGATATATTAGATTGGTTGAAATTCAAAAGAATAAAATAATTCATGTCTGTTTATGGGTTGAATTAATTTTGTGATAAAATTAATTCAAGATAAACTTGTTAAATTATTGGGATTGGATAATTCTTGTCTCTTTATCAGTTGATTTAATTTTGAATAAATTAAAGCAAGATAAGCTTGTAGAATTATTGGGAATTCATTTATTTTCCTAAAGATTATCTAAATAAAGCTGTTTTAACTAGATAACTTCTCTATTGGGTTATTTAAATTAAAACTGAGACTTTATCCTATAAAATCTCTGGTGGAAAATAAAAGATTCAGTGAGATTTTTTTTTTGGCAGTTTGGCATGTCGAGCCTCAAGTTTGGCCTACTAATGGAGCAAGGTCGGCCTACCGATTAGGCACATCGGCCTACAAATGTGCAGAAAAAAAAAGATTACACGTTTTCACATGGATTTTATTAGATATTGATCCAAATTTAATTCTAATTCAAATTTTTGAGACCTAATTTGATAAGGATTGACCCTAGACCCAACCTCTATAAATAGGGAGTAAGTCACATAAGTTATTTAGATCAATTGAGAGATTAAGAGAGATACTCTGTTGGTGAGAAGCTGAAACTCCCTGAGAGCTCTTGTTCACAAATCACGAACATTAGCTTTGTGTTCTCTCTATTGGTTGGAAGGAGAGTCACCAAGAGGAAGAGCTATACATGTGAGCCCACACTCACTCTGATCATGGATAGAGAATAGCAAAGAAGACTAGTTGGTTGAGACTCTTCTGGAACGTTACTTTTCTTCACAGATTATAGAAGTTCTTTGGCATTCAAAGGTTAGCAAGATCTAGTTAATTTATGCATGTAGCATGTCAAACTTGTGTTTTGAAAAATACTCTGATATAAATTTTTTAAAATTCCGCTACGTACTATTTTTTCAACAATTGGTATCAGAGCCTAGTTTTTACATAAATTTATGAGTTTGTGATCATACTATATGTATAAATTTTGTGATCTTAATCTCTCTTGTGCTTGAATTTAATTTTGCAGAGAGTTGACACTCTTGGTTTCTATATAATTTTATATTGTCATGGATTATGTGGTGAATACTTATCAATTAATTATGGTTGATTAAATTATTATTTAATTATTAATTAATTAGTTAATTTATATCGGTTATGGTTCCTTAGAGGTTAGAATGTGTATCTAGGTTTTTCATGTAATTAGATGGCGGACTAACATCTCTGTCTAGGAATTCTTATTTAATTGTAAATTTGTAAGAATTTTTGTAATTAAATAATCATTCGGAGAAGACGGACCTAGAAGGTAGATCTAGATGATAGATGATGGCTCTTCCAGGTACTTCCTAAGTCTTTAATTTTATGTTTTTGAATTATTGAAAATAAAATTGATGAATTGCATTAAAAATTGTATGTTCTAGAAATAGTGATTTCTGCACAGTCAGCATGCCGAACCATCCAGTTTGGTAGGTCGATGGTCGTAGATTGGTAGGCCGGACGTGAAGTTCGACAGCAGGGCAAAAATCAGGTGGCTCTGGCGGCAGGCCGAACTTCTAGTTCAGCAGGCCAATCTGTTGTGAATTGGCAAGCCGATCTGTGAAGATCGACAGGCCGATGGGTCATGACCGGCAGGCCGATCACCCAGATCAGCTTACCGGTAGAGAGCCGGAAATTTTTTCAGAAAAGGTGCAGTTTTTCAATGCATTTTTAATTTTATTTTTGGGACAATTCTAAGAGACATTAAATTTAGATATGACCAGAAATATGAAGTATTTGATTCATATGAGATTGAAGACTTGAAGATGGACATTACATGAAGAAGGATACAACCTGAGAATTCAAGGATGAAGAGTCGATAATATGTTTCGATTATTCTCTTGTAATCTTTGTTTTCTATTCTCTAGGGTGGAACCATAATATTACGGTTATTATTATTTTGCTTGTAGCTTTGCTTGTCTGCATTATAATATGATTTGCCATGTATATTAATAATATGTTATATAGAATAAGGAGTGCCACTCATATTAAAATTGTTCATGCATATTCTTAAAATAAAACCTTGATTTTAAAAGATTGAGTAGGAGAAGGTTTTCGAAGAAAGGACCTAGGGCCTCCATCGTTGGTCCATAGGAAGAACATGGTGGTCCCAACCCCTAGCAAGGGATTTGTATCATGTATTAGATTGGATCTGTAAGAGGATAAAGTATTTTAGCTTGATATATGGTTGCACACCCCTAGGTGGTGATTATAAATCTTGGATAAAATACTGAAACGATGGTTATATGCTCACGCTAATTTTATTATTAACCTTCCTTAGGAGCTCTGTTAATAAAATTAATGGCCAAAGAAACGATTATTAATATATGCTGGATTATACGGGTCCTGGATGACATATATTAATTAGGAGGGGATCCGTGTTACTGATTGAATTTGGCATGACTCCCCTAGGAGCTTGTTGAATTCTGAGTTGGGAATTATCGTTGTGAGGTTGTGATATTTTCAAGGTTTTGACACGTAAACACATTTGTATATTTTTATATGATTATGTTATCTTACTAAAATATTATTGTATGTTTGCTTATGTTTGGTATATGATTTTTTTATTGTAGATTAAAAATGTCTAAAAGCACTTTATCTTCGAGACTTGACAAAAACCTATTAACTGGAGAGAATTATAATGATTGAAAATGGAACCTAGATATCGTCCTCTCCTTTGAGATACTAAAATTTGTTCTGACAACCCCTTGTCGTCCCGAGCCTATGGGAGATCCCACTAATGAGCAATTCCAAGCGTACGATTGCTAGAAAGATGCAAATAATCAGGCTTGTTGCTATGTTATGGCCAGCATGAATAACGTGCTGCAGGCTCAACATAAAGATTATGAGATTGTGAAGCAGATCTTGGATAATCTTGAAGATATGTTTGGAGGCTAGGCCATAACAAAGCGGCAAGGGGCGCTTTGAAAACTCTTGAACTGTAAGTAGAGACCGGGGACATCTGTAAAGGAGCATATGATGTTGGTCATGGGTTACCTCATTGAGGCTCAAACCAATGGAGCCGACATTGATGCTGAAACTCAAATGACTATGGTCTTTGAGACTCTGTTAAAGGAATTTATTCTGTTTAGAGCTATATTTAATTTAAGCGATAGGTAGGATATGAAATTAACAGAATTAATGAAACAATTATAGGAGTTCGAACTACTGATCAGGAAGTCTCTTGCATGTGGAGAGGCCAATATGGTAGTTGCTTCTGGTTCCAATCTCAATTCTGGGAATGGAAAGAAGCAACGGGCCAAGAACGGGAAGTCTTCTATTCCTGCTAGCACCAAGAGCAAGAAAAAGAAGAAGAACTTGAAGAAGCTTGAGTGCTTCTTCTGTGGGAAGGTCGGGCACATCAAGAAGCATTGCAAGAACTTCCTTTCCAAAGGAGGTAAATGTGATCTTTTGTATTTAGAAACTTGTTTGGTTAAGGAATCTAGTGACATTTGGGTCATAGATTCCGGTGCAACTAATCATGTTTGTGTTTCTTTGTAGGGGTTCAAAGAAACGAGAAGTCTGCTACATGAAGACTTCACGCTTCAGATGGGCGATGGATCCTTTGTCTTAGCGGAAGCAGCGGGAGATGTCCATCTTTACTTTGATAATTATAGGAATTTAATTTTACGATATTGTTTTTATATTCTTAAATTTAAAAGGAATTTAATTTATGTAGCTTGTTTATTTAAAGACTCCTATTTGGTTTCTTTTAATGATAAAGTGGTGATTCGTAAAAACAAATCTTTTATCTGTTTTGGATGGATGCAAAATAATCTATATTTTATCAAACCTAAGATGGACTTACTGCTTAATGCTGAGATGAATGATAATAACTCTAAAAGACTTAAAACTTCTCACTCTAATAAGACTTATCTTTGGCATTTGTGCCTTGGTCATATTAACCTGAATAGGATTCAAAGGTTGGTAAGGGATGGACCTTTAATTCAGTTAAAGGTGGAATCTATACCTCAATGTGAATCTTGTTTGGAGGGTAAAATGACCAAAAGACCATACGGGTCTAACGGCAATAGGGCCAAAGGGGTTCTAGAACTTGTGCATAGTGACGTTTGCGGACCAATGAACATCCAGACACGAGGAGGGTATGAGTACTTCATCACTTTTATTGACGATTACTCAAGATATGGGTATGTGTACCTAATGCACCAAAAAAGTGAAACTTTTGACAAGTTCAAGGAGTTTCGGGCTGAAGTGGAAAAGCAATTGGGTAGACCCATGAAGGTACTTCGATCTGATCGAGGTGGAGAATACCTTCTATGAGTTCTTAGGACACTTATTAGAGAATAGGATTTTATCCCATTTGACTGCGCCGGGGACTCCGTAGGAGAATGGCGTAGCGGAGAGAAGGAATAGGACTTTATTAGACATGATAAGGTCCATGATGAGTTATTCATCATTACTTTTGTCCTTTTGGGGATATGCACTACAAACCACATGTTATCTTTTGAACGATGTGCCTTCAAAATCGGTCTCTAAAACTCCTCACGAGTTGTGGATGGGGAGGAAGACATCCTTAAACCATATTCGCATATGGGGATGTCTAGCTCATGTCCTGTTTAAGGATGCGAATAAGTTGGAAGCACGTTTAGAAGTTTGCGTGTTTGTAGGATATCCAAAAGGGACTAAAGGGGGTTATTTCTATAACCCAAAGGAAAATAAAGTCGTGGTTTCAACTAATGCAACTTTCCTTAAGGGGAGTTACATGGATGACTTTAAGCCTCGAAGCAAAGTGATGCTTGAGGAGTTAAGGAGTGATCCGATCACTCCGGAGGTTCCAAATGAAACCATTCTGATCAGTGTAGAAAAACCAAACGAACCTAAACAACAACCTAAGGGGCTTCGGCGTAGTGGGAGGATCGGGCGTCAACCTGAGAGTTATATGTTCAATGGGTAGGTCTTCTTGACTGAACCGGATGAACATGACAGGGATTCTTATACTTATGTAGAGGCTATGGAGGATGTTGATCCAAAACTCTAGACAGAGACCATGGACACAGAGATGAAGTCTATGGAGACTAATCAGGTCTGGGAGCTTGTGGATCTTCCTGAAGGGGTAAAACCCAGAGGGTGTAAGTGGATCTACAAGAGGAAAAGAGCAGTGGATGGAAAGGTCAAAACCTTTAAGGCTAGACTGGTAGCTAAAGGTTATACGTAAAAGGAGGGAATCAATTATGAGAAAACCTTTTCGCCTGTAGGCATGCTCAAGTCCATCCGGATTCTCTTGTCCATAGCTGTCGCTCTCGACTACGAGATTTGACAGATGGATGTCAAGACGGCTTTTCTAAATGGTTATCTTGATGAGTCCATTTATATGGAACAACCAGACGGGTTCAAGGTCAAGGGTCAAGAGGGTAAGGTTTGTAAGCTGCTAAAGTCAATTTATGGACTTAAGTAGGCTTCTCGTTCTTGGAACATAAGATGTGATCAGGTGATCAAGACTTATGGGTTCTCACAAAATATGGATGAGCCATGTGTTTACAAACACATTAAGGATGGGAAGGTGGCTTTTCTACTGCTCTATGTAGATGACATTCTGCTAATTGGCAATGACGTTGGGGCATTGTCATTGGTCAAATTATGGTTGACGAAGTAGTTTGACATGAAAGACTTTAGTGAGGCTAATTTTGTTCTTGGTATCCAGATCTTTTGGGATAGGAAGAACAAAATGATAGCTTTGTCGTAGGCCGGCTACATAGATAAAATTCTCAAGAGGTTTGTAATGCAGGATTCCAAGAAAGGTGGGCAACCATCTAGGTCTAGAATTACTCTTTCTAGGAAAGACTCTCCAAAGTCTGAGGAAGAAAGAGAATACATGAAGAAGGTACCTTACGCTTCAGCAGTGGGTAGTCTCATGTATGCCATGCTTTGTACAAGACCGGATATTTGTTATGCGGTCGGGATTGTAAGTCGATTTCAGGCGGATCTAGGACCAAACCATTGGGTTGCGGTAAAGCATATTTTCAAGTACCTGAGAAGGACTTGAGGGTATATGCTTGGATATTCGGGTGAGGACTTGACTTCTCTAGGATATACTGATTCGGATTTTCAATCCTGTCTGGATTCTAAGAAATCGACTTTGGGTTTTGTGTTCACTCTAGGCAGCGGTGCCATCAGTTGGAGAAGTGTGAAGCAAGATTGCACTTCAGATTCAACGATGGAGGCCGAGTATGTGGCAGCTAGTGATGCTTCGAAAGAAGCAGTGTGGCTCCGCAAGTTCCTTGGGGATCTTGAGGTAGTTCTTGGTATGGATAAGGCGATATCACTGTATTGTGATAACAGTACGGCGGTAGCTAATGCTAAGGAACCAAGATTTCACAAGAAGAGTAAGCATATTGATCGAAAGTATCATGTGATAAAGGACTTCGTTGAGAGACGGCATGTCACGGTGTGCAAGATCGCGTCAGAGGACAATTTAGCTGATCTATTTACGAAGACACTTACTAGGAGAGTCTATAAGAGGCATGTGGAAGCTATAGGGATGCGAGATTTGTCATATTTACTCACTTAGTGCAAGTGGGAGATTGTTAGACATGTATGCCCTAAGGAGTAAAAATGTAATAAGTTTATGGAGACATTTTTATCAATAAAGAATTTATTTATTGTTTATATACCAAATTTTATCCTCTTTACATTTATATTTGTTGAATGTATGTTAAGCAAACAAAAGTCTAAGACTGTCGGTCTAAACCTTTAAGAATTAGGCATTTGATGGACATATTATACGAAAGACACGATTCTTAAGGTGACGGTCTAAATCATAAGATCCGTAATAGAGGGAATAAAGTTGGGCACTGTATTCATGTAAAAATTGTTATGTTGTCCATATCCCTATTGGGAGATGGTTTGTCTTGGCTATCGGAGGTGGACTATGTGAATAGAAACATTGGCACATTGTCATAGGTGATGATGTGTTGGATCAAGACATAAAGTGAATAGATTTGGATTAATAATTCTATCTCGACAAATCGATTCACTTTAGACAATCATTTGTATTGTATCTTAATCCTGAGCTGAATAGTGGGCCCGTTGTTTTGACTTGTATCTTTTGATGTATCAAAGGGTGACACCTACATCTTAATAGTGGTATGCATGCCGATACATTGGAGGCGTGACTTTTGATAGCGTAGACCTGTTATTCATAGATATGGAATCCATAGCTCCTCTTTAGGAGTAGTTATATCCTCTTTTATGCGTTATCCTGTAATTGGAAAACTAGAGCGCCTAACCATTTGGATACATAGGTGTAACCGATTGGTATACTATCTTTGGATGGTAAGTTTTTCGATGGTGAGATAATGGAACGTAAGATAAAAATAAACGGGAAGGTAAGACAGAACTTGTCCTTAAGCCGATTATAGATAATCCTATGGTGATACGATACATCATGATATGTCATGGAGACTTAGCTATACGGGCTTCGTAATTCTATGTAGTTCGAGAGTGTAGCTCCAAGCTTTTAATGCAGTAGCATTAGAGTTGATAATTATGAAATGTATATCTGGGATATTGGGTTTCGTAATTATCGAGAGCTTAAACTATATAGGTCCATTTGGTCCCCTTTGCTAGCTCACAACATCCTAAACAATACGGCGTGCTTTTCCAATAACTGGTGACTTATGTCAGATATATTAGATTGGTTGAAATTTGAAAGAATCAAATAATTCATGTCTGTTTATCGGTTGAATTAATTTTGTGATAAAATTAATTCAAGATAAACTTATTGAATTATTGGGATCGGATAATTCTTGTCTGTTTATCAATTGATTTAATTTTGAATAAATTAAATCAAGATAAACTTGTAGAATTATTGGGAATTCATTTATTTTCCTAGAGATTATCTAGATAAAGTTGTTTTAATTAGATAGCTTCTCTATTGGGTTATTTGAATTAAAACTGAGACTTTATCCTATAGAATCTCGGGTGGAAAATAAAAGATTCGTTGAGATTTTTTTTGGCAGTTCGGCATGCCGATCCTCAAGTTCAGCCTACTGATGGGGCAAGTTCGGCCTGCCGATTAGGCAGATCAGGCCTACTTGATGCGTGAAAAAAAAAAAGATTACATGTTTTCACGTGGATTTTATCAAATATTGATCCGAATTTGATTTTGATTCGAATTTTTGAGACCTAATCTGATAAGGACTGACCCTAGACCCAACCTCTATAAATAGGGAGTAACTCACATAAGTTATTTAGATCAATTGAGAGATTGGGAGAGATACTCTGCTGGTGAGAATCTGAAACTCCCTGACAGCTCTTGTTCACAAATCACGAACATTAGCTTTGTGTTCTCTCAATTGGTTGGAAGGAAAGTCACCTAGAGGAAGAGTTGTACATATGAACCCACACTCACTCCGATCGTGGATAGAGAATAGCAAAGAAGACCAGTTGGTTGAGGCTCTTCTGGAACGTTACTTTTCTTCACAGATTACAAAAGTTCTTCGACATTCAAAGGTTAGTAAGATCTGGTTAATTTATGCATATAGCATGTCAAACTTGTGTTTTGGAAAATACTTTGATATAAACTTTTTAAAATTCTGCTACGTACTATTTTTCCAACAACTCGGCCTCCATTGTTGAATCTGAAGTGCTGTCTTGCTTGACACTTCTCCAAACAATGGCACCACCGCCCTAGAGTAAACACAAGTACTAAAGGTCGATCTTCTCGAATCTAAACAGGATTGAAAATCCGAATTAGTGTATCCTAGAGGCGTGAGATCCTTACACGAATACATAAGCATATACCCTTGAGGCCTTCTCATGTACTTGAAAATATGCTTGATTGCAACCTAGTGGTTCGGTCCTGGATCCGACTGAAATTGACTTACTATCCCAACCGTATAACAAATTTATGTTCCTGTGCAAAGTATAGCACACATGAGACTACCCACTGCTGAAGCATAAGGCACATTCTTTATGTATTCTCTTTCTTCATTAGACTTTAGTGAGTTTTTCTTAGAAAGAGTAATTCCATACCTAGATGGCTATCCACTTTTCTTGGAATTCTACATTGCATGCCTCTTGAGAATTTTATCTATGTAGGCCGTTTGGGATAAAGTTATCATTTTATTTTTCCTATCCCAAAGATCTTGATAACGAGAATATAATTAGCTTTACCCAACTCTTTATGTCAAACCACTTGGTCAACCATAATTTGACTGATGACAATGCTCCTAATGTTATTGCCAATTAACAAAATGTCATCTATATAGAGCAATAGAAAAACCACCTTCCTATCCTTAATTTGTTTGTAAACACATGATTCGTCCATCTTTTGTTCAAACCTATAAGTTTTGATCACCTGATCGAATCTAATGTTCCAAGAGCAGGAAGCCTAGTTAAGTCTATAAATTGACTTTAGCAGCTATAGACTTTACTCTTTTGACCCTTAGCCTTGAACATATCTAGCTACACCATATATATAGACTCATCAAGATAGCCATTCAGAAAGGCCATCTTGACATCTATCTGTCAAATCTTGTAGTCGAGAGCGGCAGCTATGGATAAGAGAATGTGGATGGACTTAAGCATAGCTATAGGCGAAAAGGTTTCCTCGTATCGATTCTTTCCTTTTGCATGTATCCCTTAGCTACTAGTCTAGCCTTACAGGTTTTGTCCTTCCCATCTGCTCCTCTCTTTCTTTTCTAGATCCACTTACACCTTATAAGTTTTACCCATTTCGGGAAGATCCATAATCAAGGAGTTTCCTAAAATCACACAAAATTCCAATGGCTCTAAAGTTTTAACAATATGCTAGACATTCATACATGTAACTAGATTTAATCTCATGATAGTTGGATTGCTATAAATATTTTTACAATATTTTACAAATCGCAAAATATTGTTGGCAGTTTAGAAAATTGAAGAATGCACTTTCCATGATCTTTTTTATCTTAAGTTCTAATGTTTGCATGGAAGCCAAATTTTGCAACAATAAGTATACACATGAATGAAAATTCATGAATATTTTTAAGATTAAACTTATCTCAAAACATCATCAAATAAAATGGCAAAGTTGAAGATAGTTTAAGAATGGCAAGAATCAACATTTAGTATAAATTGTCTAGAAAATCAAAACTAGAGTATTTGAACCTGAAATTTGTATAAGACATGTCTAACATACATATGAACAACATCTAAAAAGAATTTTCTAAAAATCTCTTTTCTATTATTTCTTGAAAAATCTCATCATGTAGATTTTCGATTTAAAAACGAATTTAAACATTAAAACTCATTTCTTAAAGACGACCAAACCTTAAGCCATATAAATTTAAAATAATATATCATGATATGAAAATGAAATTTTTGTATGAAAGTAAGTGAAAAAAAGGGACCTCGTGATATGGCCAAAACACCTATTACTCTGAAAATGATTCGGGTGATCATTGTAAAACTTGCCTATTTCGCTTTTGATTTGGAGAAAGGATTTGTTTTTGGTTTAGAAAATGATCGGGTATGGCTTGTAGTAGCTTAAGGAGGAGATTTGATGATTGAAAGGGCTTGATTGAGGTATATGGTATGAAGTTTTGTGTGTGTGTGTGATTGCGGTCTTGGTTGAGGAAGTGAATGAGAGGAAGAAACAATGAGAGGGAGTTTTTTAAGAGGTAGAAATGGGGTGTAATTGTCACAACCTGCCTTTTTACGGGCCGTGCTTCAACACTTTTCTTTACTTACGTACTTATAAAAAAAAGTCAGAAATATTTTTTTATTTTTTTATTTTTTACCAATAGTATAGCACACATACACACTAAAACTACTTTTTGTAATAATGTATACATAAACAAACTTTCTTTTTCATTAATTATATCATATACTTAGCGTATTCAAAAGCGGTTTTATCTTACAAAACTATACCATCTCACAATAAACCACAAGTTCCAAAATAACTTTTATACATCGCAAATGGAAACAAAACCGTGGCGGTATCCATACCCATATCTATACACCCCTTCATATTCCACTGCCTGCTTAGTAATATGATCATGTTGATCTTTAAGTAGGAGTCTCTACAACATAAAATAGCCTAGTGAGCTTAGGCTTAGTAAATCCAAACTTAGCTACAACGCATCATATGCTAGTATGCTTGATCCATTTATGCTTTCTTATAATCGTTCTTTATTCTTGTCATTTCTTATCTTTAACTAGGGCCTAAGTGCTCAGTACCATATGCGTACATAGGTCTTCGTAATATCGAGACTATCATTTCACTTTAACCTTTCACTCCCCTCTACATCGAGAGCTGGTACGACACTTCCTTTACTATTGGTTATCCAATTACCAGTCCAATTATTTAGGTTATCATGCCATGCGTGTCAATATACTCACATTCTAAGTGCAATACATATACACATTCCACTTGTGTAACACAAACAAGTACATTGGCATAGGAATACTAAGTGCATTACATATACATTATTTTAGTTGTGTAACATACACAAGTATATTGCATAGGAATACTAAGTGATATATCTATATATACACACACACTTTAACCTACTATTTCATACTACAGGTGGTTTGGAACTTACTTGTTTATACTGCTCTAAAAAAATCGTCTTTAAGTCCCTTTGTAGTTCGCCTAGCGACCTGTCTGGCCAATTATATCATTATTAGCCAAATTACCACTAATTAGCTGTATGTTGGTATGGTATACTTATCGACTACTGGTTCTGATTACGTTTTCGATTACTAATGGTTCGACTATTCTATCGATCCCTTCTATCTTATTATTTCTAACAAACAGAGGAAACATTCTCTTTTTAAAGTCATTTTCTTTATCTGGAACGCTTCGGGTTCGTTCAGGTTATTTCTACAAAAAATGACGTTTTTGCCCTCGATGGGCTATTTTGAATTCTTAGGCCCGATTGGCTGCTTTAGCATGAAACATCAATTATTCATGTGAAAATGGATGCTCGGGACATCAACTCACTCATTTGCAATGGAAGCCCAGTTTAACAAAACTTTGCGATTTTACCCTGAATTTAAAAATTCTGACGATTTTACCCCCAGGGCCAAAAATAATCTTTTTAGACCATTAGTCTCTATTTTTCAAGAGGATCAAATTTTCTCAAAGTACCATACCCAAATTCTTTTTGTAAAATGATGCTTTTGCCACTTAAAATTTTTTCCCCAATTTTAATAAATTTTGTCAAGCTCATAACTCACGAACAAAGGCGATTTTTGATAAACCGTTCATGATTTCTAAGGGTATGTTTGGTTGAATATTCAAATCAAGGTTTGAATCATTTTGCTACGTTATTTTCTCTCACAAAAATTTAAATCTTCATTCAAATACTCTACTCAAATACTCGAACTAAACGGGCCCTAATAGTTTCGTTGAGATTTACAACTTTTATATTTTAACTTTTTTGATATTCCAATTGTAAACTGGACTTTTTGGGTTTTTTTAAAATCTATAGAGAGCAACATTTTCTTTGCAAATTAGTCCCTAGATAATTTTTATAAAAATCAATTTTAAAACAACATTCCAGCCATTGTTTTTATAGTTCCATACTTTCTTAAACAATTTTCATACCAAATCACCATTCTTTTTCAAAACTAACATCAAAATTACAAAACTATCCTACTTTTACATCAACTAACAGTTTTCACATTGAAACTTTAATTTCAACAACACCACCACGTCATAAACCATATACTTCAAGAAATTCAACCACAAACTTGCTTGAAATACCACATCCCTTATAAGATAATCAAAATCAAAACAAACCAAATAAACTTTAAGTTTTGAGATTTAGAACTTACCCAAACGAAAACTTTGTGATTCTTGGCCTTCCAAGGGCTCCTTTGAAAATTTTCCTAAGCATTTTTCACATGAGAAAATCTTGGATCAAATTCCCCTCTTAACCCAAGAAAAAACCCTAGGAAAACTTGAAAAAAGTTTAGATTTTTACTTCAAAAGTTGATAAAATCCTTTGACCTTTACTTCTTGAACTCAATTGGGGCCAATTTTGCAAAGATTTGAATTTGGAAAATTTTTGAAGAAAGAATTCTATGGCTGTCGTGGGATGAAGAAAGAAGAAGTTAAAAAAATTTGATTTGTTTAAGCTTTTAACAAAGCTTATGTCATTGTAGTGACTCATCATGGTAATCAAGTGCATTACTAAGTGTCTAAGCATGATTGGGCCATATTTTATGGTGGCCCAATCCCAATTCATTGGTGTCCACTTGATGGGCCCTAAAACTTTACAAAGTGTAATTTTTTATTACACAGTATTTTTCTTATACTGTTGTGGCAAAACAGGTGTAGGACATATTCTTAGACTGTATAAAATGTCCTACTTTGCTTTTGGTTTACTTTCAAAACCCAAACATAGCATTTCTTATATATGTATTTTTACTTAGCAGTATACTTATACTGCATCGAACCACTTTTTCACTGTTCTAGGGTTTCAGTAGACTTTTCTATCTTATTTATACCTTAGTCACTCATTAATTTATATCAAAATACTATGATTAATTGTGAAATAAAATTCATTTTATGGATATTATTTACAAATCTCTAAGTATTTAAACTCATAAAATCTGTATTTGGCAATGTCCAACATTGCATCAGGTCTATAGTGAAACTTCCTCTTAACACTGTTTATTATATTTTATCGTAATCTTTACAAAAGTACTATTTTTGAGGGTAAATTTATTAATTAAATTCAATTAAATATTTGATTTTATTAATGAATTTTCCTTGATCATTACAGTAATAATAGTGTTAATCAAGTCCTATAATCAAGCCTACTTGTTCTATTTACACCTATTACATACATGACTAGAGGTAAATCATGAGTTGTAGGTAATCGTAAATTTGAGGAAATCATAGGGAAAGGAAGCTCTCGAATGGTTATGTGGGATAAGAAGTTGTCATTCCTCTTTAAGGAAAAAAATTTTCCCAAATTTCTCTAATGACGACCTTGCAATGATTAGGTGAGATTTGGAGAGATATATAGGAGTTTTGGATGTAAAATAATGAAGAAAAATCATTAAACAAGAATTAGAACCAAATAAATAGTAGTGGAAACTTTTCTTACATAAAGAAGACGACCATATGCGGCAGGTTGTTTTAGTCCTTAATGATCAAACGACATGTCGTTTCCTTATTAAAGAAACAACTATATTATATGGCCAAACTAAGAAGACGACCATATGCGACAAGTTGTTTTAGTCTTAATGATCAAACGTCATGTTGTTTCCTTATTAAAGAAACAACTATATTATATGGCCAAACAATAATTAGTTTGGCCTCTAGAGCCAAGGGACAGGTACGTGTTTTTTTTTTAAACTCAAAAATATAAGATGTGTATTAAAATTATAAAATTATATAAAAATAATAAAAATAATTTCTAATAATTCTAAAAATTAGAAATAAAATGTAGAAATTTTTAAAAATTAAAATACCATGCTCAAATAACTAAACATTCAATAATGTCATCAAAATTTACAATAATTAAAAATTTACGAACAAATCACAACACTTAAAAGGGTTATTTACCCTCTTATACACTGTATTTTAGGTTTATTTAAATAATATATTTTTGGTTTTTGATCGTATCAAATTTGTACCTTTAAATTGGATTTAATACATAAATTCATACATTTTGCAAATCAATCATCAATTTTAGACTAAGAAATTGTCCAAAATACTTTTAAATTAAAAAAATAAGACAACTTTAAAAGCTTAAAAAAACTTTATACTATGATTTTTGCCCTAAACAATGTCTAGAGTACCTTCAAAAATATGTGTTTTGTGTTTTTCTATTCTTGTTTTCTTCTTTTTTTTTTTTTGAAAGTTTTAATTTTTCTGTCTTTTACTTAAGGATAATTTAATTGTTTTAATAGTCAAAATCAATTATTGATTAAGGTAAGATATGAAGGTATACATTCGATGAGATCAAAAACTAAGGGTATAATTTTTGAATTAACATAAGATGGTATAGAAAAGTAATCATCCCTAATTTAAATTCTAACAAATCATACTCATAGTTCGAGGCTCGAGCCTTCACGCTACAATAGGAAAACACTTTATAAAATTCATTAGTCCATATTAACAATAACAATAGAAACAAATAATTATAATTCAACAATTATCCATTTATCTACTTGTGATAATAAATTAAATTTTTAAAAGCTCAAGGTCTTACAATCCCTACAACTTATAGAGATTGTGTCCTCGCAATTTATTAGAACAATTTGGGTTGCTTTGCTCAGATTCTTCTCATTCTTGAGTAGCTTCCTCAAAAAATTGATTTCACCATAAAACTTTCACTAGAGAGATTTTCTTGTTTTGTGGTTCATTTTCTTCTTTACCTACTATCTAAATGAGTTTCTCCTCGTATGCCAAATCAAGACTCAGATCAATAACATCGTTCTATAACATATAAGACGGACTCAATACATACTTTCGATGTAAGGAGATGTAAATACATCATGGATTCTTGACATAAAAGGCATACAAGCCAAACAGTAAGCAACATCTTTGACACGTAGAACAATTTCAAAAGGTCCAACTATATCTCAAGCTTAACTTGCCTTTCTTCCTGAATCTCATCAAGCCTTTCGTTGGAGAAACACGTAGAAACATTATGTCTCCAACTTTAAGTTCAAAATCTCTTTGCTTTTTATTTGCATAACTTGACAGGTCTTTTGCAACTCACATACGTTCTCGAATTTTAGCTATGATGTCTGTAGTTTCCTTAACAATTTTAGGACCAAGAAGTTATCTCTCACCGAACCTCATCCCAATGAACTATGGATCGACATTTTCTTCCTATAATGCTTTGTATGAAGCCGTGCCAATTGTTGTTTAAAAGCTGTTATTGTAACAATACTCTACCAATGGAAGATACTTGTCCTATTTCGCTTGGTAGTAAAGGCTATAAACCTATAACATATATTCCAAAATCTGAATTGTTTGCCCATCTGTTTGTGGATGATAAGCTATGGAGAAGGACAAAGTAGTTCCCATATCCATGTGTAAGCTTTTCTAAAAGTGAGAGGTAAAACAAGGATCACAATCATAAACAATACACACTGGTATTCCTTATAATCTGACTACTCACCTAGTATAGAGTTGGGCTGACTTGTCGTAAGAAGACTTTTCTTTCATAGGTAGGAAATGTGCAGATTTAGTAAGTCTATCCACAATTACCCAAATCTTGTCTTCATTATTTTCTGTTTAGGGTAATCCAGAAATAAAGTCCATACCACTATTTTTCCATTTCCATTCCAGTATGGGCAGTGGCTTAAGTAATCCTGTTGGTCGTTGATGCTCATGTTTGACTTGTTGACATGTTAGGCATTGGGATAAAATTAGACTATCTTATTTTTGATGTTTGGCCACTAGTAATGAAGCTTCAAGTCTCTGTATATATTTGTGCTTTTTGGATAAATTGAGTACGACATTGAATGAGCTTAGCCAACATTATTTTCTATAGATTCGACTGGATAGAACATACAATCTGTCTTTGTACCACAAGACACCTTCATTATTGACTTTAAATTCTAGATGTTTCCCTTCCTGGATTTCCCTCTTCAACTTTTCAACATAAGGATCTTTACATTGCTTCTTTTTGATATCATCAAGCAATGTAGATTGAATACTGAGAGCATTTAATTTCCCAGTAATTAATTCTATTCTTGCTAAACAAATTTCTCTTTGAATGGGGCTTGGAAAATCTTTTAATGCTGACAAGCTTCTTGAGGATTTCCTGCTCAAGGCATCTGTTACAAAATTTACTTTTTAAGGATGGTATAAGATTTCATAATCATAGTCTTTTACCAGTTCCAACCACCTTCGTTATCTCATGTTTAGCTCATTTTAAGGGAAAAGATACTTGAGACTCTTGTGATCAGTATAGATCTCTTGTTGCACACCATATAATAGTTCTCTACATCTTTAATACAAAAACTATTACAGCAAGCTCCAAATCATAGGTAGTTTAATTCTTCTGATAATCCTTCAATTGTTTAAAAGCATGGTCAATCACCTTCTTATTTTGCATTCATACTGCTCCAAGGCCTGCTTTCGAAGCATCACTATAGATGACAAAGCCACTTTCTCCATCTGGAATAATGAGAATTGGGGCAGGTTGTCAATCTCTTCTTAAGTTCTTGAAAGCTCTTCTTACAGGTTTCTATCCCCTCGAATCGTTAATTCTTTCTAGTCAATTGAGTTAATGGCATGGCAATATTTGAGAAACCTTCAATAAATCATCAATAATAACCACCTAAACCTACAAAACTTCTAATTTCTGAAGCATTAGTCTGTTGAGACCAATTACTAACTGCCTCAATACTTGTGTAATCAACTACACTGCCTTCAATTGACACAAATCATGGTCGAAGAAAAAGACTTTGTCTAGCCAAAATTTGCACATACTAAACTTAGCGTAAAGCTTATTATGTTTCAAAGTCTGCAAGGCTTGGCGCTGATGCACTTCATGTTCTTCTTGGGTTTCAAAATAAATGAGAATTTTGTTGATGAACACTATCACAAACTTATTCAGGTACTCCTTAAAGACTCTATTCATCAAATCCATAAAGGCTACTAGAGTATTGGTTAAACCAAATGACATGACTAAAAACTCGTAGTGACCATAACGGGTTCTGAAAGTTGTCTTGGGTACATCACTTTCTCAAATTTTGAATTGATGATAATCAAAATGTAAATCGATCTTTAAGAACACTATAGCTCCACTGAAGTTGATCAAATAAATCATTGATGCATAGTAAAGGGTATCGGTTATTTATAGTCACTTTGTTAGGCTCTCGATAATTGACAACATCCATATAGTATCATCTTTCCTTTTGACAAATAAGACTGGGGCTCCTAAATATGAGTAACTTGGTCAATGAACTTTCTGTCTAATAGTTCTTGTAGTTGCATCTTTAATTCCTTCAATTCTACTAGCACCATTCTATGTGGATCTTTAAAGATAGGCATAATTCTAGGAACAAGCTCAATTTTGAATTCAATCTCCCCATCAAGAGGAAGTCCAAAAATATCTTCTCGAAATACTTCAGTGAACTATTGTACTACGAGCATATTTTCAAGTCCTCACATTCGCTACATAGAAGTGTCTTAAATGCTTGCTAAGTAGCCCATACATCCTTGGTGTAGTTACCTCCGAAGGCAAAAATCATGGGAATGCAGGTATTGTTAGAACTTCTGACTAATTGGAAATGATCATCCTTTGAAGGCTGAAACACAAACGTTTTCCTACGACAATTGATGGTGGCATTGTATTTGGATAGGAAATCCATGCCTGAAATGGCATCATTGTCATACATTTCTAACAAAATTATATCAACGTATTATTCCCTATTATCAATGAGTAGTAGGGTAGCTTTCAAATATGATTAGGAAAGTAAGACATCTCTAGAAGTCAAGGACACACTAAGGGTTTCGGACATAATATCAGGGACTCTATTTAATCAAGTTATAAATTTTGGGGATGTGAAAGAATATGTTAAACTATAACCAATTAACGCATATGCATCAGTACCAACTATAGGATCTGACTAGCAACTATATGTGGGTTGGCATCGACTTTGGCTTTAGTCAAGGCAAAGACACAAGCATTAGTTTGATGTTGGCCTCCTTCTTGTTGTGGTTGCTATTGTTGCCCGACTCTAATTTAACCTTAACTGAAGGAGAGTTTGGCCAAAGGTGCTTGTCACTTCCACACTCATAACAAACCCTGCATGTTGCCTAACATTGTCTATAATGTCTTATCCTACATTGGTTACATGTTGGAATCTGTCTCGAAGTAGAAGGTGGAATTTGCAATTGTTGGTGTTGGGGATGTTGAGGATGATTCCCATTCTTGAATTTCTTCCTTAAACCTGGTTTATCCTCCAAAATCTGCACCATTCTATCTCTTCTTAAATCCACAATTCTTGTCAGTTGCTAGCTCCCATGGTTGCTTCCAAAGTTAGGATTTCTAGGTGGAAAGCTGTTGAGTGGAGTAGGCATATTTTATCCTATGTTGGCTTCACAACTTTCTGCTCTCAAATCCTTATCGATCACTTCAGACATTTTGCTGGTTGAGGTTATTCCCATGGACACATCTCAATTTTGTTTAGGCCGTAACTTTTCCAAGTACTCTCTAATCTTGGAAGCCTCATCACTCATTCTATCTTGAGCAAATCTAGCAAGTCTGTCAAACTTCACAATGAACTCATATGTAGAAATGTTTCCTTGCTGGAGACTAAAAAATTCCACGAACTTTTATTTTTTTAATTTCGGGATTAAAATATTTATGTTGAATATCTTAGCATATTCATCCCAAGTCATAGTATTTGCACGATCAACAACTACCCTTTTTGACCAGACGTAAGCATCACCTGACAGCATATGGGTGGCACATACAACTTTCTTACTGTCAGTTAGCTGCATAAATTTTAGGAGGCGTGTCATATTTTATGGCCAAACTTCTACCACACCAGGGTCTAAAGATCTTTCAAACTCTAGAGGTCCTTGCTTGCAGAACCGTTCATAGAGTGGTTTCAATTTAAGCTATGCTAGTTCTGGTGGATCTTGACCCTGTGATTCATTCACGGGTCTAGATTGCATTGGTGATGATCGTGGTTCTTGCCTTCATTG
Source organism: Artocarpus heterophyllus (assembly GCA_025403435.1). Taxonomy (NCBI): domain Eukaryota; kingdom Viridiplantae; phylum Streptophyta; class Magnoliopsida; order Rosales; family Moraceae; genus Artocarpus; species Artocarpus heterophyllus. The sequence continues at coordinate 8,986,643 of CM046331.1, forward strand.
TTCGTTTACAGGTTGTCTATCCTACATTAGTTTATTTTTTATTTCCTCTTGTTGATGAGCTAGCTTACATAATTAGCTATTTCTCTGGACAAATAAGTCTCAGGCACCTGGTTCGTAGTATTCTTAATGGGTCATCCTCTTGACATTTTGTTAAGTTCCTATTGAGGAGAAGTTCAGATCTTTAATTAGTCTACGACTTAAACTTAATTAATTAACAACATTATTAGCCCAACAAAATTGTTCTATTTATATAAATCAATTAATTGAGAACATCATTAGTCTCATGACTCAGTCCATTAAATAATATAAAACAATTTATGAAAACTTACCAGTGAAATTGAGACTACGTTGTTTGGAACAGTATACATATGGGTTGTCTATAGAAACACTTTTAAAAACCAATAGCTTTGGTGACAAAGACTAAAATACAGATATTGAATTTTGTGGGATTTTTTTTTGTATTTATTTATTAAGAATAAACGTTATTCTCATATGAAAAACATTTGAAATCTCTAAAGAGTAATAATTTTTAAGCTAAATAGTCTCTAAATTGAAAATTATTATTCAAAAATCACATCATGAAAACTTAAAACATAGCACTCATCATTTCAAACATAGGTTCTAGCTGTATGCATACACGATCCTGCAGCAACCACAATCCCGTCCTCAACCAGCATGGGAGCTAGAGGCTTCATTTTAAGTTCCTGTAGCATGTAACTTAGTAACATGAGTGATGAACTCATTAAGTAAAGCTTTAGCTCATAAAATAATATTTCAAATCTCATGAATGCATATAAGCATTTTTCAGGCCGGGGATTTAGGGTGGGCTTTATCATTTTTTTATACATATAAATATGATCACAATTATACATGCATGAATTTAAATACAAGGGCACTAATCACCTTGTAGGTATTAATCCCCCATGATCATAATATAATGGCACTACTTACCCTATAGGGAACTAATCTCTCAAAATAATAATGTAAGAGGCACCAATTAGCCCATGCCTGACGCCTTGTAAACCACAACATTAGGCAAATGAAAATGTCATGAATCCAAATAAACTTTCATAATAACAATATCATACGTTTTCAAGATATTTACATATATAAATCATTTCTCAATATCTAAAATCATTAGAAATATGTAGAGAATAAATCATATCCAAAATACTAAAAACATATACCGTATTGCTATATATTATGAGTAAGCATTTTACTTACAAATTATCTCGAAATAGCTACCGTGGAAATGTTGGCCATGTATACTGTGAGTTGCTAGTATTCAACGAAGCAAGTGGAAATGTTGGCCTCTTTGCGAAGCAAGTGTCCAACAATTCCTAATATTAATAATTCATCATTTAGTCTCACAAATCATCATTATAATGATTTAATCATATTATGAATCAAGGTTTTCAATCATACCATGATAATCACATAACAACACTTACACACAAAATTTCCAATTTTGGATAGGTTCACATGTATACTGTGAGTTGCTAGTATTCAACGAATTTTATAAAATCATATAAAATTCTAATAGTTTTGAAAATTTACACAGTATACTTGACATCCAAACATATCACTAGATTTAATTAAGTGTATTTCTATCACTACAAGTAATTTTTCCATATTTTTCAAATCGTAAAATAGTTGTTGGAAAAAATACCACGGGCACTACCAAATTAATGAATTTTATAAAATCACACAATATTTCAAGGCTATAAAATTTTAACACAACATACTAAACATCTAAACATATCAGCAGATTTAATTTCATCACATTTGAGCTACTATAAGCATTTTTAAATATTTTAGAAATCACAAAACAAAGTAGTTTTTGGGCTTATTCCATGGGTAGTCAAAAATTAAGGAATTTTCTAAAATCATCCAAAATTCAAATGGCTCTGAAATTTTAAAACAATATACCAAACATCCTTACATGTAAGTAGATTTAATTTCGTGATATTTAGATTACTAGAAGTATTTTTACTTTTTATTACAATTTGTAAAATGTTGCTAGAAAATAGCTGAGAAAACTAACGAGTGCACTTTTCATGATTTTTTTTAACCTTAAGTTCTAATGTTTTCATGAAAGCCAAATTTTGCAAAAAATAATTATTCAAAACATGAACATTCATGAATATGTTTTAGATAAACACATCTCTAAACATCATCAAATAAATCAACAAATTTGAAAATGGTTTATGAATTGTAAGATATAACATTTAGTATAAATTATCTGGAAAATAAAAAATAGAGTATTTGAACTCAAAATTTTTATAAGACATGCCTAACATATATATGAACAACACCCAAAAAGAAATTTCTAAGTATCTCTTTTTTATTTTTTCTTGAAAAATCTCGTCATGTGGATTTTTAGTTTAAAAATGGGTTTAAATGTTAAAACTCAGTTCCTAAACATGAACAAATCTTAACCCACATAAAACCAAACTTATATATATATATGTATATATATCATGATATCACAATGAAACTTTTATACAAAAATAGGTAGAAAAACTGACCTCGTGACATGGCTGAAATACTGTTGTGGCTTCAAAAATGATTGTGGCGATCACATTGTAAAACTTGTCGATTTAGTTTTTGATTTGGAGAAAGGATTTGTTTTTGGTCTGGAAAATAATCAGGTTTGGCTTGTAGAAGCTTAAGGACGAGATTTGAGGATTAAAAGAGCTTAATTGAATTGTATGTTATGAAGTTATATATGTGTGTGTGAGTGTGGTGTCGGTTAATGAAGTGAACGAAAGGAAGAACAATGAGAAGGAGTTTTTTTAAGAGGTGGAAATGAGGTAAAATAATGGTGTCAATCAAGCCTAATTATTCTGTTTACACCTGTCATATGGTTGACTAGAGGCAAATCATGAGCTGTAGGTAATCATGCACTTGAGGAAATCATGGGAAAAAGAAGCTCTCGAATGGGTACGTGGGATAACAATTTGTCATTCATCTTTAAGGAAAAAAACATCTTCCCCAAGTTTCTCTAATGATGATATTGTAGTGATTGGATGAGATTTGAGAGACTTGGAGGAGTTTTGAACGTAAAATAATGAATAAATATCATTAAGGAAGAATTGGAATCGAATAAACAGTGATGGAAAATTTTCTTTGACCTACATCAAGCCCTAGAATAAAAATCTAGCCAAACATAGATAAATCTATAACTAACACCATTAAGAATTTAAAAAATATAAACATCTTCAGGACAAATCCACAAGTACAAATTCCAAATGAGAATTAAAATGAAGAAGAGATTAAGAGGAAGCTCTAGTTGAAATAGTCTTCAAGGCTTGAATTCTTCAAGACTCTTCAAGAAAATCGTCCAAGAAAATTAGCCTCTAAGCTTCTATCTCTATAATTGTGTGCCTCCAAATCCTCCTTGAAAATTGTGCCTCCTTTTTTCCTTTAGGGTTTTTTAGGGTTTTAAGGTGTTGAGGCTTCAATCAGCTTTCAATTTGGGCTGTCTGATCAACATAAAGAGCCGAGATTGGCCCTCGGTGCGAATCAACACACTAGGGTGCGCAAGTGCCTTAAGTCTAGTAGCCTGCAGCTGCCTAGCGTAGACATAAAGGCCTTCTCCTAGGCCTCTCTACTTGCATACGACCACGTTCAATGCTGCTCTAGCGCACGAGCAATGCTGGTTGCACTTGTAAATACCTTTTTAAGCTCAATTTTCATGCCAATAAATCTACCAAATCCCATTTTATCAATTTTCTACTAAATAATACCAAAAAATATCAAAATAACACAAAACCTTGGGGATTTTTATATACACTTAAGCTTAAGAAATATTTTATTTGTGAGTAAGACACTCACTCATTCTAAACTTGGTCGCATGTAAGCGTACATTGTCACAAGTAATAGAGAGATGTGTAGAGTTGTCGATCTCACGAGAACTTTATTTAATTTGTATTAAGTACCAAAATTGATTGTCTCTAAGATTATTTAGATGATTAAATAAAACAATGAATAAAAGAAAGTAATAAAAATAACTAAGCAAATAAAATAAATTAACGAAAACAATTAATTAAAAAAAAACTAGAGAGTCAATTTTGTCGTAATTAATTAGCGCTAATTTCATTCTTAAGTGTCATAATTTATTAGTCAATAACTTTTCATTAACCCAATTATTTTTCCTAAGCATTAAATTGGATAATATGCTCAAAAATTGATTCCAATATCCCTATCTAAAACCAAGTAGTTAACATTCATTAAGCAATAGTTCTTCTAATGACCACAAAACAACTACAAATCTCCCAATCTTATAGTCACCTAGATTGCGTTTCCTACAATCCATACATAGAATTTCTCTCTCTGAGCACCAAACCCAATATACTAAGATCATTTAATTCATTGGTCAAACAAACTAGGAGCATTAAGTGTAGAAATATCCACTTAAAATAAATCAACACTTCATTATTAGGCAAGATCAAGACTCTAGAAAAACAACTATTCTATAACTAAAATTAAACAAGCTAGAATCAAGGACTCAACATTTACAAAGCACAAAAATAAAAAGATGAGAATAGGAATGAAAAGACTCTTTTTGGTGTTGTTACAATCTCCAAGTTCTTCTTTTTCTATTTCTCATCTCCTATTTCTTGATTTCCAAATGCTTTCTCCCATGATGATTTATTGATAATAAAACCTAAAACCAAAAATAAAAATAAAATCCTAAACTAAATTATTCATTTATTTTTTCTTTCTTTCTCTCTTCATTTTTCTCTATAGTTATCCTCTCGAAATCCTAAAACTTGGGGTCCACCCTTTCTTCCTCTCCCACTATGTAAAAATAGGCCTTCTTTATGATTTCCCCACCCAAGAGATGGAGCTTCCTCCCCTATCTTTGAAACCTACGCATGAAGGAAAGGAAAAGAAAATCAAGTGCAGCAAGCTTGCAGTGCTCAGACACCTGGCGTGAGCTGATTTGCTCCTAGGTAATGAAGTCCAGGTGGCAAAACAAAATTGGTGGCTGAGACGGGAGCATGGAAGAGACACAAGGCTATGAAGCACTAGAATACGTTAGAGTTGGTACTGCGCTGACAGCGTTGATGTGTGGCACGCTTGGATTCGCTAGATTCTACTTCTCTGACGTGAATCTAAGCCATTGACATGCTAATCAGGCGACTAAAGCGACGACTTTGAGTCATATAAAGCTTGCGCGAGTAAGATTAGAGCTTATTGGGTTCGAGTATTTGAATAGAGTATTTGAATGAAGATTTAAATTTTTGTGAGAGAAAATATTGTAGCAAAATAATTCAAACAGTGATTCGAACCACGAAACAAATGGACCCTTATTTTAGGCGTGTGCTGAGTTTGAATTCCTTTTATCTTTTTTACCCCAATTCTTCTCCAAAATGATATTTTAGGCCCAATCACCTAATATACCTACACAAGTAAGGATAAATAAAATAAATGGAGGGAAATAATAATAATAATAATAGTGACAAAATTCAATTAAAATAAAATAAAATATAATATAAACAAATAAAATCAAATTACCAAAAATAAAATGAGAAGTAAAATATATAAAAAATAACACAATTAAATAAAATCAAATATATTATGGATTAAATAAAATATATTATGGACATGGCAAAAATATATACATTCAAGAATATAAATAACTCTATTTTCATAATGTTGTTGCATCCCCAAACTCAATATTTTGCTTGTCCTTAAGCAGAACAAGAAATAAAAAAAAAGAGAAATGAAATAAAATAAAAAATAAGAAATAATAATACAAGAATAATTTAAAAAATCTCATAAGAATAAATTCCTCGAGGACTAAGCTCTTTAAATGCGTAAACCAGGTAAAACAACTCTATTTTCATATAGTTGTCACACCCCAAAATTTAAAATTTTGCTTGTCCTTGGGCAAAAATAAGAAAAGAAAGAAAACTAAAAGAAAAAATAAACTAGAGGCAAATTGTGCTAAATTGATGAATCCTTCAAATTCCTCAAAGATTGACAATAGAACATAACTTAAAGAAAAATGCAAATGTTGATCAAGATTGTGATTAATCCTAAAGCTTGTGCTGTTCCAATGGGATTTTTCATGTGTGTGTATAGCCTTTTCACTCTTTATTGTATGTAATTTGGATGAGCTTACGCAAACATGAAATTACCAATAATATTAAAAACGCAGACAAGTCCTATAAGTTTGCTTTTCATGTCTCTCTCTACTAGTGTAGACCAACACTGCACCATGGATCTTTAGGACTTCAAAAAGCTTGTAATGAATGGCTTAGGTGAGGGATAGGATGAGGGACAATTTATGCCTTAAATTACATCCTAAGCACATTACAAATCTAGGATCTTGATAAAGCTCAATTCTACTTTCTGAGTGACACCCCAAACTGTGATTCAACTTTCTTTTGTAATCCACTTTTATTCTTCTTTTTTTCATTTATTTTTTTCACTTTTTTCTTTTTTTCTTTTAGCTGCTACAACTCCATACCTATTTCTTTCATTCTTTGCATGAATCAAGGATATAGCACCTTTTCTTTTCTTCTATTTTCCATTATTTGTTTACTTCTTTTTTTAAGCATAATGACATAAAACAAAAAAAAAAATTCCTAAACTCCACAGTTGAGCTCATAACTTAACATAGCTCAAACTTAATTTATAGAAAGATCATATGCTTATAATAGGATAAAGGAATGTAAATTATTAAAAAGCTACGCTAATAATGTAGCTAACAAAGAAAATGACATGTTAGGCTCAATAGGGTATACTAGTGTTGTAAATATGTCATGGTAGGTTCAAAAAGGCTCATGCAGTCCAAGGATGGCCTAAGTCATTTTCTTAATGAAGTGAGGTCTAGGATTTCACCTTGAGAGAAAATCAAGTAAATTCTAGGACTTGGAAGACCTAGAAAATCACATACGTATACAAACATTCTCCAAAAATGCACACAACTCAAAGATCAAGGCATAGTGCTCAAAATGAACAATTGCTATCAAAATGAAGCAAACTTAAGAACTAAGCACAAAACTAGACAATATTCACATTTTTCCACAAGCAATGTACAAATTCTCATCATTGATCCATGAGCAAACTCTAAAAAAAATAAAAAAAATTTCTAATTATTCAAAACTTCTTAAAATTTTCATTTTTTTCAAAAAAAAATGAAAGTTTAATTTTCCACCCAAACTCAATATACAAAAAATTCTCATAGTGTAAGAAAGCACAAAAATATTGAAAGGTTAAGAAAACTCACTCGTTGGGGCTCTGATAACTTTATAAAAATAGAGTTATTTATGTCCTTTAATTTACATATTTTAGCAATGTTCTTGATATTTTTAATGTACTCCTCGATCTATATTGGTGTTCACTTCCTTTGAAGATGCTGATCCTGCCATTGATTTTGCTTTGTCTTCCAAACAAGCGTTGGAGCCAAATTCCTAAGATACGCCAACACCTGATCTAAGTCTTCATGGTATTGTAATTCATCTTTGCTTACTATAGCATCTCTCTTCCAACTCTCTAGTGCCAAATATACGAGGATCCCCGAAGACCTCCAGCTGAATGCGTCTACAACTGCGTCGGCCTACCCGGATGATACTGCAACGAGAAGTTCTAGTCCTCCCTATATTTCATCTACCTCTGTTGCCTCAAATTTGAATCCTTCAAGTGAACAAATACCTTGAGCTCTTATAATCTGGAAAAACCTGAAATGTCACTCCATACAAAAAGTGCCTCTAGATCCTTAAAGCGTGAGTCACTACAGTAAACTCTAACTCATGCATAAGGTAGTTCTGCTCGTGAGCGAGGCCTCAACTACCATAATCCACAAACCATAGCTCGTCCACGCTGCATCAACATACATCCGAGTCCTCGTCTTGTCGCATTAATGTAGTCCTCATAAAGCTCGTCACTACTCAATATAGTCAATACAAAAGCGGTAGTTAATCGATTTCTCAACACTTGGAAAGCATATTCATATCCCTCATTCCATTCAAACCTGACATTTTTCCTGATCAACCGCGTCGATGGAACTGCTATTTTTGAGAAAACCTTTACGAACTTCCTATAGTACTCGACAAGTCCTAAAAAGCTACGAACCTCGGCCACGATCTTTAATCGTCCTCACTGTACTAGAGCCTCTATTTTAGAGATCTACTGAGGTACCCTGCTTGGATATAATATGCCCCTGAAACTCAACCTTTTTAGCATGCAACTGGTGCTTCTGGGCCACAAATCTTCCCTCGAGAAATATCGTGATCTTCCTAGCCTATCAAATAACTCATTGATCCTAGGGCCGGTGATACTCATTCTTTACAGCAACCCTGATTCAATTATTGATAATCAATGCACAACTTGAGTGTACCATTATGTCTCTTGGCGAACAGAACTGGGGCATCCTAAACTATCCTAAATATGTCCTTTATCCGTAGATTCCTGAAGCTATTTCTTTTATTTCCTTATCTCTGTAGGCACCAATCGATGTGATTGTATAGAAATCAGAGTGATCCTCAAGAATAACTAGATGCCAAATTCGATCTCCTGATGCGATGCTAATCCAAATGACTCGTCGAGAAGACATCATCGAATTCATCAGCCACTGATGTTGCTGCATGCCTTCCTACTGGCATTAGATTCCTTTCCTATATTCTAAAGAGGTATATACATATAGCACTCCTTACTCGAGCATTACCATCCTGGTAAATGACCATTGTTCCCCTATCGAACACTAGGGTTACCTCTTTAAGGTGACGTTCCATAGTTTCATTATACCTGGACTACTGGTCCATCCTTAAGGCCACATCATAAATACTCATAGGGATTATAATCAAATTACTTTCCAAAGTTCTATCCCAATCATTACCTTACAAGGTCTACATATATGGCTTACACACTCACTCCCCCTTAGGGTGAGGTATTTACTAAGGGTTCATTAAATTCCTCTATTCCTAATTCCAAGGCATGCACAAATAAACTCAAAACAAGAGAATGAATGGCACCAATATCAAATAGAACTAGAACTGAAGACTAAGAAACTGGCATCATACCGTTAACTCTCACATTACTGGTTTGAGCACCCAAACTCCATGAAGTCATGGTGCAAACTCGAACTGGAGCCTTTCCTTTTTCCTTTGCCAATGCTATGACATCCTGGGTTCATCGACCAATACTATTGCGAAGGGAACTGATGAAGCTGAAACTGAAGCTGAAGAAATTGCTGAGGTGGAGAAAAAGACTAAGGTTGAGGCTGACGGCTAGCGCTCCCGCCATTTGAGATCCTTGTTGAGTATTCCTTACTAGACAGTTCCTCTCGATGTGTCCTGACTGTTGGTAAAAATGGCAAGGGTTGCTTCATCCACTACCGGATGAACTACTGCTTCCACTGCGAATGTTACCATGCTAATTCTTCACCCGAGCTTGGCGATTGCTACTCCTCCTATTGTTCCTTTGGGGTCTCCCTGATGCTCTTGCGCTATCCTCATAGTAGAAAACGTAATTTCTTTCTACCAATAAAGCTGAAGAATCTAGCCTTGCCAAAATTTTTGAAGTTGCAAAACCACCAGTAGCTATCGAGTGGATGCCTTGAGCCATTCCTAGAACTTGATACACCATTTCCCATCCAAAAGCCACGATAGATGGAGCAATCTGGCCATTGATCGAACTGTTACTTTGTATTTCTAAATCATCATGTCACCCTATCCCATCTAATAAAACTCGGCAATCCTTTAGTCTTTGCATTCCTGCTAAAATAATGCTCATGAAACAATTCTTTGAATCTTTCCCCACCGATATTACTATCTTTCTCTAGATGCTTTGCTTGTTTTACTAGGTGTTAACACTGCCTGCCAACTAATAAGTCGCGGATTCCACTTGGTACGCTACTGGTGCTCCAAGGGTATCCAAATGCTTTGCTTACTGAGTCTAATCGAGATTCAACCACCTACAGACCTCTATTTCCATCGAAAGTTAGGGTAGACACGTGCCTAAGCTTCTTAAAGCTTTTGTGCTGGTGACTTGCCCTAAATTGCCAAGTATAACCCTTGTTGCCATTTGTTGAAAAGTGGCAACTGTAGCCCCTATCATACTCCCCTCATTTGTGAGACTTAGCATCAGTCACAGTTGGATGACACCTAGCTACCATTCTCTCAATTCTAAAAATGAAATTGGACTACCAGAGGCTTTTCACTGTCGTACCTATGTGTGCACAATTCTCAAGGTTCAGTAACCTTGAGATCTAATGCCATTCTATCATGCCTCGGAGTATGGGTAGTGACGTAGGAGGATTAATTAAGCACGCCGTGAAGTACTGGGTAGTGATGTGGAGGATTAATTAAGTTAATTAAACTAAATTTTTGATTAAAATCACCAATTAAATGACTTGGGCTATTTTGAAAATTGTGATAATTTTAAAAACATAATAAAACATTTATCGTTATTTTAAAACAATAAAACACAAAATAAAATAAAATATTAAAGATGATTAAACAAAAGCTGGGCCCCACTAGACCCACATTAGTGTATAGATATGGTATCGATAATAATAAATTACAGCCACAGTCCAATGCGAGAAATAGAATTTGAGTATTACATGCCTTGATTTAAGTAAAGAAACAACCTAACACAGTATTCCTATGACTTACTTATTGCCCTGTTGCCTCCCTGTCGATCCTAAGCTTGCAATCCACCTAAGGGAAAGGTTTTAAAAATAGATAAAGAAAAAGTGAGCGGAAGGCTCTATAGGACTAAAGGTTCAAAGAACATGTAATTGAATATAATATTTTATTATAGACAAGAGTTATAAAAATAATGGATTGAAATTCGTTAAACTCATACTTATCATCTTACTCTTGTCCATCCAATCTAATCTAGGGTTGAGCTTTGAAAACATTAAATCAAGGTTAGATTCGTTACAATGTAAGAATTATAAAATACCGTAGATAGACTCATAAAATCTATTCTCACCATTAATCCATTAGTCATCCATAAAATTTGACTTATTATTTAACTTCTGGTAAAGTCATCATAATCACCACCGTAGTGACCTAACTGTGTTTCAAGACCTGCCCCCAAGGTCATACTATCCACGACCCGATATCTATGGATAACATCATGCTCTTTTATGTATTTATTATTATTTAAATCCCATGTTACCAAGTATTCTTAATTACATTCATTATTTGATTCATTATAAACATTCATTTTACATCAATTAATGAAATTACTTAGAAATTCACCTCAATCAGTTCTTGAAATTCATTTTTCTGAAGAAACCACTTTGTGAGGAGTCATTTTGTGGTCAAAGGCCCCTTTTTGAAAACATTTAAAACATTTTGTTATTTATTGAAAACAATTTAAAAGAATTCTTCTGAGGCCCAAAACTAGCAAAAACCTGGCTACCAAGAAAATGGGTAGAAGGCCTACCTTGATATCTTGCACCGCGACGAAACACCAGCGATTTTGACCCGCTATGCGTTAGCTTTATAAAATTTTGAACAACCTTAAATAGAAACTAGATCCATCAATATTTAGCTTAAGGTATTTTACACTATTATGCTATGTTATGGTAACTTAGTGTGCCAATCATATTCACAAAATCATGCCATAAGGCCAAGGTTCCTATCTATAGTTTTAAATAGTGAAACCGATGAAAAATCACAAATTTTACAAAGTCTGGTTGGCCTAGCCGAACTTTATAGTTCGGCCTACCGGCCATGCAAGACCGGCATACCAAACTTTCCTAGGTTCGGCATGTCGAGGGATGAGTCTGGCTTGTCGGAGTTGAAGTTTGGCTTGTCAAATTGTAAAAATCTGTAAAGTTCGAGATTCGAACGTCAGCCTCCTGACCTCAACTCTTCATTTCCAATATGTTTTCTCAATTCCTAGGCATAGAAAACTTTCATAGATGATCCGAAAAACATAATTAAACACTTTAAAACAACTTTAAATAAAATTTCCATAAAAAAATTTCAATAAAATCTGAAAATGGGAAAAATGGAGAAAATAGAAAAACTTAGTTTAAATCCATTTCTCATCAATCCAAGCCTAGTTTCTTCATGTTTTGAGGTTCTATAACTTGGGTTCATGGTCTCCTATGCTCACAAAACTCGGATTGGAACATTTATGAAAATCTCAAAATAAAATTTAAAGTTTTAGAAAAATGAATTAACCTTGAATCCGAGCTTTGATTCTGCGTTTGTGCATGTTAAATCTTGCTTCCTAGCTCCGACTTCATTGAAAACTGAAGCTTGAATTCAAAATTTGAATTTGAGAGAGAGAAAAGAGAGAGCAGCGAAGTGAAGGGAGAGAAAGAAAGAAAGAGCTGGAAAATGAGTAGAGAGAATGAAAGAGAGAATGAATGGAAGCGAGAGAGAAAGAGAGATGGTTTAAATAAAGGGAGAGGAGGTTAGTTTGGTAAAATACCCTGTCAAACACATGGTTTTCAAGAAAGAGGACATTTTAGACATTTGACAAATTGTTTAGTTTCAAAAACCAAATTAACAATTTAAAGTAATAAAAAATAATTAAAAGTGATTTAAAAAATATTTGTAAGTAAAATTAATTTGAAAATATTACAAAATAGTTAAGTTCAAATTGCATTATAGGCACACTAATTTACCATTTAATACACTAAACATACTTAACTAATTTCAAGGTGTTACACTACAAGGTTTACAAAATTTCCCTAATTTTAATGCCAAACAAAATTTTTAACATTGAAGCCCCTAATTCATCAACAAATACCATCACATACCATAGAATTGAGTAATCACACCATAAACTAGCTTAGATGGTTCCATGCTATATGAAACAAACCAAAACAAAACGAAACTACATAAGCTCAAAATTGTGAAATTGAACCTTACCCAAAAGTTTGATGCACTTAAGTCTCCCAAGGGCTTGTTTGCAACCTTTCTAGGCATGATTAATAGGAAAGGAATTCTTGTCAAATATCTACCCCCCAAACAAAGAAAGAAAAAACCTAAAAAAAAAGACTTAAGGAAAGTTTGGATTTTACCTTAAAAGTTTGTGAAATCCTTGAGCTTTGAGTCTTGAAACTTGTTTGGAGTTGATTTAATACAAGGTCGGCTTGAGAAAATTTTGGAGAGGAGAGGAAACCAGGCTGTCATGTGCTATGGGAGAAATAAAAGAAAAAAATGACTTGCTTAAGCTTTTATCAAAGCTTATCTCATTTTGGATTAAAGCGGCGAGTCACCACTTAATCATAACTTACCTAAGGTGGCCTTTAGGGATTGGGCCACATTAGGAGATGTGGTGGTCCAATCAAATTCATCAAAGTATCCCCCCTTATATATATATACAATTTAATTTTTTTTATTGTATAGTATTTTTCTTATACTGTTAAAGTAAAAACGGTGAAAAATGTATGCTTAAGTAGTATAAAATATACTGCTTATTCTTTGGTTCACCTTTGGACCTCAAACATAGCATTTCATGTATTTGTGTTTTTACTTTAGCTGTGTACTTGCACTGCGTCATACCCCTTTTATAGTGTTTTAGGGTTTTAACATGCACTTCTATTTTATTTATACCTTAATCATTCATTAGTTTATACCACAATACTATAATTAATTGTGATATAAAATTCGGTTTATAGATTTTGTTTACAAATTTTTAAGCATTTAAGCTCACAAAATTTGTATTTAGCAATATTCAATATCGCATCAAGTCTACAGTGGAATTTTCTATCAATATTACTCATTTATGTGTCATCATGATTTTTACGAAAAATACGATTTATAAGGGTAAATGCATTAATTAAATTCAATTAAATATTGAATTTTATTAATGAGTTTCCCTTGGTCATTACAACCTATCCTCCTTAAAACTTTTTGTCCTCGAGAATTAGAATAATTTAGGGTAGACTTTCCTCATCTTATCATCTTGTTTCCTACGTCGCTTCTTCCACCTGTTGGTTGCACCATAAAACTTTGATGAGTGGTATTTTCTTGTTCCTTAATTCTTTCTCTTCCCATGCCAGGATTTGAACCCTGTTTCTCTTCATAGGACAAATTCTCCTGTACTTCAATTGGCTCATGCTAAAGTACATGTGATGGATAAGGTACATACCTCTTTAGCATGGATACATGGAATACAATATGTACCGATGCCATTTCAGGAGGTAAGGCTAATTTATAGGCCACATTGCCCACCCTTTCTAAAATTTCAAATGGTCCAATATACCTTGGGCTGAGTTTTCCTTTCTTCCTGAAACTTACTTCTGTTAGACATGTATGCCCTAAGGAGTAAAAATGTAAAAAGTTTTTAAGACATTTTTATCAATAAAGAATTTATTTATTGTTTATATATACCAAATCTTGTCCTCTTTGCTTTCATATTTGTTGAATGTATGTTAAGCAAACAAAAGTTTGAGACTGTCGGTTCAAACTTTAAGGATTCGGCATATGATGGATAGATTATGTGGAAGACATGATTCTTAAGGTGACGGTCTAAATCATAAGGTCCGTAATCGAGGGAATAAAGTTGGGCGCTTTATTCATGTAAATATTGTTATGTTGTCTATATCCCTACTGAAATATGGTTTGTCTTGACTAGCGGAGGTGGACTCCATGAATAGAAACATTGACATGTTGTCATAGGTAACGATGTGTTGGATCGGGACATAAAGTAAATTGATTTGGATTAATAATTTTGTCTCAACAAATCTATTCACTTTAGACAATCATTTGTATTGTATCTTAATCTTAAGATGAATAGTGGGCCCGTTGTCTTGACTTATGTCTTTTGATGTACCAAAGGGTGACACCCACATCTTAATAGTGGTATGCATGCCAGTACATTGGAGGCATAACTCTTGATGGCGTAGACCTATTATTCATAGATATGAAATCCATAGCTCCTCTTTAGGAGTAGTAATATCCTCTTATATGCGTTATCCTGTAATTAAAAAACTGGAGCGCTCAACCATTTAGATACATAGGTGTAACCGAATAGTATACTATCTTTGAAAAAGATAATAGAACGTAAGATAAAAATAATTGAGAAAGTAAGACAGAACTTGTTCTTAAGCTGATTATGGATAATCCTATGAGGATACGATACTCTACGATATGTCATGGAGACTTAGCTATACGGGCTTCGTAATTCTATGTAGTTCGAGAGTGCAGCTCCAAGCTTTTAGTGGAGTAGCGTTGGAGTTGATAATTATGAATATATATCTGAGATATTGAGTTTTGTAATTATTGAGAGCTTGAACTATATAGGTCTATTTGGTCCCCTTTGCTAGCTCACAAAATCCTGTAATGATACGGCGTGCTTTTCTAATAATTGGTGACTTATGTCAGATTTATTAGATTAGTTGAAATTCAAAAGAATCAAATAATTCATGTCTGTTTATCGGTTGAATTGATTTTGTGATAAAATTAATTCAAAATAAACTTGTTGAATTATTAGGATCGGATAATTCTTGTCTGTTTATCGGTTGATTTAATTTTAGAATAAATTAAATCATGATAAACTTGTAGAATTATTATGAATTCATTTATTTTCCTAGAGATTATCTAGATAAACTTGTTTTAATTAGATAACTTATCCATTGGGTTATTTGAATTAAAACTGATACTTTATCCTATAGAATCTCGGGTGAAAAATAAAAGATTTGCTGCGATCTTTTTTGGCTGTTCGGTATGCCGATCCTCAAGTTCGGCCTGCCGAGGGGGCAAGTTTGGCCTACTAATTAGGCAAATCGGCCTGCTGATGTGCGATAAAAGGATCACGTATTTTTGCACGGATTTCATCAAATATTGATCCAAATTTGATTCTAATTCAAATTTTTGAGACCCTATCTGATAAGGACTGAACCTAGACCCAACCTCTATAAATAGGGAGTAAGTCTCATAAGTTAATTAGATTAATTGAGAGATTAAGAGTGATACTCTGCTTGTAAGAATCTGAAACTCCTTGAGAGCTCTTGTTCACAAATCATGAACGTTAGCTTTTGGTTGAGAGCTGTACGTGTGTACCCCCACTCACTCCGATCGTGGATAAAGAATAGCAAAGAAGACCAGTTAGTTAAGACTTTTCTGGAACATTACTTCTCTTCACTGATTACGGGAGTTCTTCAGCATTCAAAGATTAGTAAGATCTGGTTAATTTATGCATATAGCATGTCAAACTTGTCTTTTGAAAAATACTCTGATATAAAATTTTTAAAATTTCACCGTGTACTATTTTTTCAACAATTGGTATCAGAGCCAAGTTTTTATATAAATTTACGAGTTTTTGATCATGCTATATGTATAAATTTTGAGATCTTAATCTTTCCTATGCTTGAATTTAATTTTATAGAGAGTTGGCACTCTTGGTTTCTATATAATTTTATGTTGTCATAGATTATGTGGTGAATGTTTATTAATTAATTATGGTTGATTAAATAGTTATTTATTAACTAATTATTTCTACCGGTTCCTTAGAGGTTAGAATGTGTATCTAGGTTTTTCATGTAATTAGATAGCGGACTATCATCTCCGTCTAGGAATTATTATTATAATTTTAAATTTGTAAGAATTTTGTAATTAAATAATCATTTAGAGAAGACAAATCTAGAAGACGGATCTAGAAGATAGATAATGGCGCTCCTAGGTATTTCCCGAGTCTTTAATTTTATGTTTTTGAATTGTTGAAAATAAAATTGATGAATTATAGTGTAACGCCCCTATATGGGGGTTAACAGTTTTTAATGAGATAAAATAAAAATAAATAATAAAAGTAAAACCTTAAAAATAAAATTTGCCCGGGACTTAAATGAAAACTCTCAACTCAAAAATAAAAATATAAACGATAAATAAACCACAGTTTAATGTAGCACCTTAAATTTAATAGTATAAACTGTTGTTATCATCATTTTAACCCTCAACACATTGTAATACAGTCACAGAAAGTAACAATTGATGCTTACATTATCATGAAGAACATTTTCAACAATTGAAGCAGTCCCAATGTAATATAGCTACATCACTTCCTCAACTATAGTTCTCGTAGCCACCTCACACTTAGTGAGTCCTGAAAAGATAAAAACATAAGGGAATGAGCGACACTATGCTCAGTAGAGAAAGCCATTACTCACCTTTAGGTTTTTATCATTACCACATTAAAACCTGCATGGTTAGTAAGTTACATCATATTCCAGATTATGAGGTTTATTTTGATCACATCTTATGGATACCGTAGTTAATCATTACCAAGTGTCATAATTACACATTTATACAAATATTACCAATCATCATTGTTCCTAGGTATCCATGTTAAATTGAGTATCACTCAACTCATCGAAACCCAAATGGGCGCACTTGATCACCCTATAAACATTCCAAGGGTGTTCCGGTGAGGGGACATCAAGCCCCGAGTCCTCACCAAGTCAATTCCTGTACAGTGTGTTCTGGGACTTTCAACCCAAGGAAGCGTCATCACCTTCCCCCTATTTTACCTTTTAGGGTATTCATGCCCAAGGACGTAATCGCCGCCCTCTTCATGTCTCACCATTTCTCTATATTAAATCATTATTAATAGAGTCAGTTTTCCTAACCATTCTTCTCAATTTATAACATGTGTCAATTTATTATGTTCCTCGCCGTACAATACAAGACGAGTCCATGTCATAGTTTCATATGTGATACTCATATAATATCAGTTCAACATAGATATATATATTGCGGCAAAACAATCAATTTTAATTCTATAAAAACCTCACAAAAGATGAGTAATAGAATCCCTACCTTTCAAGCTTATCAACAGTCTCTTAATCCTGGAATCAATTAACGTTTGCTCCATACTCCCTTGATCTTGAACTCCAAGCAAAACAGATCCAGTTGTATCTCGCTGTATCTACGAAGCATCCTCTGTAGTGCTCCTCGAGCGACTATGAATGGCTAGGAATGCTTCCTAGAGATCATACATTCTTGAAAACGTCATTCTGGACTCCGATACTGCTATTTGAATCGCCTCGATCTGCGTGCAGTTGGTACCGGATGATTTTCATCGGAGTGGAATTTGCTCGAACGGAGGTCACCATTGCATCCAGAGCATCGAAACGAGTCAGGAGGAGGTCTCGGATAGTCGATCGGAGGTCCAGATCACAAAAATCCAAAGTCGCCGTTGACCGGCGTTGACCGCCGTTGACCGAATTTGACCGTCGTTGACCGGCGTCAATCGGGGTCCGTTGGCAGCTGGGCTCGGGCCTACCCCCCCTAAATCGACCCTTCTGAGTCCAATGGCGGGGTCAATTTCACCTAATTCTACCTCTAACATAGCGGGTCATGAAGTACAACGTCGGTAGAAATGGATGAGCTCCGATCTTGATTCTCCGACGATGGAAACCTGAAATTGGCTGAGGGTTTTTGCTACCCATCCTCCTATGAGCATTTCCCCTCATCCAATTTGAAGAAACGTGGCTGGGAAGAGCCAAAACGGAGGCTCCCGCGGCGGTTGACGGCGGCGTTGGCCGTTCTCCGGCGAAACCGGCTCCTTCCGTGCAATTGATCGAGGGGTTTTACTCCCCTTGATCCTCTGAACTCATTGGGAGGGGTGGTGTCAGTCACCTCCTCCGGCAAGGCGGAGTTCCACCATGGGGGCGGCGGCGCACGGCGGCAATAGGCGGGCGGAGCAATCCGGCGGTTGTTGAGCTGCCACCAAGGGTGGGTTTTGTTCCTCTCATCACGGTGGTCGTGTAGGAACAAGAATCACGTCGATCGGACGTCGGACAGCGAAGATATCTCGTCGAAAAGAAATGGGTTTCGCCGCCACTTTGGGCGGCGCGTGTGGTCTCCTCCGGCGGCGTTTTGGGCGGCGCGGCACCTCGTTGGACTCAGCTCGTCGAGAGCTTTCCATTGGTGCGGGAGGTGTCGAAAACGGATGCCGAAATCTCGGACGATATTTGAGGGGAGAGAGAGAGAATTTTTAGAGAGAGAGAGAGTTTCGAATTATGAGAGATTTTCTGATTTTTTTTTATATATATATACTAAAAATTAATCTAATTACCTTAATACCCTTAGGAGAATAACGGGTGTCACAGCTCTACCCCCCTTAAAGAAATTTCGTCCTCGAAATTTCAATTCTAGTAATACTAGTAAAAATTTTGATTCCATTATGATTCCAATTCCGAGTCTAAACCGTTAATGTTGTTTATCTTCCAAATTTAAGTTATCGTATCTCTACTTATTTACTTGCATAATAAATCTTACTCTAAATTCTAAATCCCTCAATGAAAGTATTTCTGACAAGTTTCAACTTATAACACCGTATAATAGTCTAAGAATCTGATCAGGCATACATATTGACCATACCATGATTCCAGTCCTTCATTGTCCATGGACTGTGATTTACAATCATATTTAAGGAGATTGCTAGAGAAATTTTATATACTTCATCTTTAGGTTCCTTTTCCTTTTTGAGTAAGGAAAAGTCAAATATATTTGATTTCATACCTCAACTAATAAACTAAAACATAATCATAAAACATATATCACAAACACTTCTATTCAAAACCATACATTAAACTTATTCATAGAGATATTAAACGGAATCTCAGAGTTGCAAACATACCCGACATATTTTTCATTAAACAGCTATCCTCATGACACAAACATTCAACCCAAATAATATATTCATATTTCATATGGAATATCCCCATAACTGACTCTGGTACTTCCACATAATATTAACAGAATATTACACATTACAAACATGATACGGATACGTTTCGAGAGTACAAGGCACTCCGTATACCAGCTATCCATATCATGCATGCTTATAGGATACAAAAACATCGATAAACAAAAGGTCGGACCTTAAGAAGGATGCGTTTCGAGAGCATCAAGTACTCCGTATCCAGCCATCCCGGCATTAGGCTCAATGAATCTAAAAGATTGAACAACGAAGTACCACAAGAAACACAGAATACAAGGCAAACGGTTATTTGTAACACACGAAATACGGACACACATGCCTATATGCCAAAGATAAAACAAAAAGATTACAGATGGAGATTCAAATCAATTGGCCGCTCCCGGCTTTCCCTTTCCCATTCAAGCTTGGATGTTGCAGTGTCGGATTCTGGATGTATGATTTGCATTTTATCTATCAATTCCTCAGCTGTTGAAGCAGTAACAAAGATTTGTCTCTTTGATTCTGTAGTGATGTTTTCTTCCACAGCGTAATCTAGAAATTTCAAAAGACCGTCATAAAAACCATTTACATTCAGCAGTCCCAAAGGTTTGGAATAAAAGCCCAACAATTGCCCACAAGCAACTACAAATATTTCCTCAAGAGTACCTAGACCACCAGGTAATGCTATGAAAGCATCAGAATTATAGATTATGTCTTTAAAATTTCTAGGGATACTCCTGACTCCTTCTCCCTTACCTATGGCTTCCTTATAAAGGTTTCCTTCAACTGGAATATGAGGCCAAATTCTTACAACTGTAGCGTCGCTAGACCTAGCTGCTAGTGCCATATTTTCCATCATTTTTATACTACCACCCCCATAGATTATGTTAATCTTCTTGTGTGCTAGGACTTGCCCTAAGTGATTTGCAGCTTCTAAATAAGCTTTATCTTTTCCAAGGCTGGAACCACAAAAGACACAGACATTCTTTATTTTCTTCGTGGACTGGGAGGTAGACATATTTGGTTTATAGAAGTGGTTGCTTAATGTCTGCTCCACTTAGACTTCGGGTTCTACATGAGATTTTAAAGATGAGAAATATACAAAAAGGGCTAAAGAGATAGACGAGTAGGTAATGAAAAGGTAATCCAAAGATTTAAACAAAATCTTGTGCGGATAAGAAAGTAAGATAAGGTGATTGATAGTTTACAGAAAATCTGATTCACTTTTTGAAAAAGATTAGACTCTAATTGTATAACTTTTGACAATTGAGAACAATTCGACAGAAGACCCTCTTGACACAACTGTAGACTTTTTGACAAATATACACCAAGTCTAGAAATTTAATATAAACGACAAATACTGTAGAACTTTTGAAATTTGAGACACAAATCTTGAAATATCTGGATAAGCTTTTCAAAATTCAAACATATTACTGTACCGTATGTGACGTGTCTGATAAGATAATATATTTTATTATATATATATTTAAGAAAATCATAAATTAAATAAGATATTAACACTTACTGTATCAATCTAATAATCACAATTATTTCAAACACAAAAGCAAATATTCTGAGTAAAAGAAAAACACAAACTGTTGAACATCAGCTAAAACTGCTTCAAATAAGTAAAGACTAAATAACCTTTATAGAGCGATGACTTATTCCCCATCCAGTTTTCTTATGGCTTGGCAAACAGGATCTAGAAATACCATATTCCTGAGGCGTTGTCTTTCTGTATAAAATTTAGGCCAGAGTTTAAAAATAGCTCCTTGAACATATCCACTAGGGTGACCGTGGAGAGGAGGATGGATGCTATCCAAGTTCTCCTTTGAAAGTCCATCCCTACAAAACCTTATTTTATCCTCTCTATTCGTAGACATATAACCAGGTGAAGTACATTTACCGTTACAATTTTGTCTTCCACATTTGTTACAAGCGACCACGATGGCACGGGCTCTTCTTTTCATTGCACTACGACTGGTACCCGTTCCTGGTAAACCGACATCTTGACTGAAGTCACTCGGACGGATCTTCCCCTCTATCAACATTCTCACATCACAAGGGATGCCAAAACGCATAAGAATCCACAACCGAGTAATTCTAGCCTTATATTTCTTTCTGAGAATCTTTTGGGAGAGTGATGGGAAATACTTTCTCATGTGTTGGTACTTTGGGTCCATGATGAGATGAAAGAAGAGTAAATAGAAAGAAAAAATTAAGATAGTAAATTGCAGAATCCTAGAATTCCTTCTTCTTTTAGAGGAAAAGAAGAATTTTTAATGAAAAAGAAGAGGATTTGCGATTTAGAGAGAAAATAACAAATTAAGAGAGAAAAAGTGAACTCGGAGAAATAAGCTCTTATGCACAGTAAACGTATATGTAAACAATAATTAAACCACTGTATATGACACGTATAGAGACCACGTGGGAGAGACGGTGTGAATCAAACTGATTTAAGATTTGAACTAGGCCCAAATGTTCTAAGTTGAAAATGTCAGGTTGTTTCAGGCCTTAACACATTTAGAACGAGTTAAATAACAAACATAAAATTGTAAACCAATTTGTATAAATCTTAAACCCAATTCAAAGTCCACTATAGATAAGTTAACTATGAACAACAAATCTAATTTAACGACAATCAAGGATCTTCCTGAATGGTATTTAAAATCATTTCATAACAACATAATCTTCAAGCAACTCAATTAATTTTGTTTTAATCAAAACCTTATTGAATAATGCATACACCTATATGTTATTGATAATACTCAACATCTATCAATAGATTCATCATCATTACTACCAAGGGTTTAGAATGTGACTAACCTTGAAATCAATACGATTTACGTCTTTCAACGTAGACCATATCAATGAACAAAGACACTTGATGTTACTACTTAAGAACATCTACAATCCCCACAATTCTACTTATACAATATCTAATTTCCTCATATAACAAAACCTTAGGTAACCAAAAGATTCACATCAAAACATCTAAAACTTAAACATTTTATTGTAATTATCCAAAATTATTATAAATGCCTTAAGTATTATGATTTACTTAAGGAAACTCCTATTGATCATTTTTCTATTGCATCTATATATAAAGATTCACTGATACACTTAAATACAATGTACGTAACGAAATATTCCAATTTTGAGATTCATGCATTCTAGACTTTACACAGTCTCAACAGACCAAAAGTCTAACATTTATCTCTCTCAAGATTCAATAACATGATTCCCAACTTATATCATATTCCTCAAATAAATAGAACTTTCAAGAAAAGTTATTGACACTTATGTGCTCCATCGAATCCACACATAATCATTACTTAGGTTTGAATCAATTACGAAAAATTTGGCATATCTATGCCAAACTTTAAAATCAATAAATCAAGCCTTATATTTTTTTTTATTGTTTTTCACGAGACAAAAGGCTCTTAAATCCTCGTATCTACACGAATTTCTCATCGTTTATACGAATTAGATATGCTTATAGATCCTAATATTATACGAATCTCTCATAAGCATTCTACTTATAAACTCATTCCATATAATTATCATTCCCTCATAACTATTAATACTTTCCTTCTATATAATTATTGTACTCATATAACCATTAGTATTTTCATTCCATGGCCTTTCCATGTTACATCCTTCTAGACTGTATAAATCAATGTGAAGGTTCATTTTGATGATGACAATGAAAATTCAGCTTCAAAACCATCTCAAAAATATATTTTTTTAAAGTGGTGCTACACTCCCTAAGTTAACCGAACCTAGGCTCTGATACCAAAAATTCTGTAACGCCCCTATATGGGGGTTAACAGTTTTTAATAAGATAAAATAAAAATAAATAATAAAAGTAAAACCTTAAAAATAAAATTTGCCCGGGACTTAAATGAAAACTCTCAACTCAAAAATAAAAATATAAACGATAAATAAACCACAGTTTAATGTAGCACCTTAAATTTAATAGTATAAACTGTTGTCATCATCATGTTAACCCTCAACACATTGTAATACAGTCACAGAAAGTAACAATTGATGCTTACATTATCATGAAGAACATTCTCAACAATTGAAGCAGTCCCAATGTAATATAGCTACATCAATTCCTCAACTATATTTCTCGTAGCCACCTCACACTTAGTGAGTCCTGAAAAGATAAAAACATAAGGGAATGAGCGACACTATGCTCAGTAGAGAAAGTCATTACTCACCTTTAGGTTTTTATCATTACCACATTAAAACCTGCATGTTTAGTAGGTTACATCATATTCCAGATTATGAGGTTTATTATGATCACATCTTATGGATACCGTAGTTAATCATTACCAAGTGTCATAATTACACATTTATACAAATATTACCAATCATCATTGTTCCTAGGTATCCATGTTAAATTGAGTATCACTCAACTCATCGAAACCCAAATGGGCACACTTGATCACCCTATAAACATTCCAAGGGTGTTCTGGTGAGGGGACATCAAGCCCCGAGTCCTCACCAAGTCGATTCCTGTACAGTGTGTTCTGGGACTTTCAACCCAAGGAAGCGTCATCACCTTCCCCCTATTTTACCTTTTAGGGTATTCATGCCCAAGGACGTAATCGCCGCCCTCTTCATGTCTCACCATTTCTCTATATTAAATCATTATTAATAGAGTCAGTTTTCCTAACCATACTTCTCAATTTATAACATGTGTCAATTTATTATGTTCCTCGCCATACAATACAAGACGAGTCCATGTCATAGTTTCATATGTGATACTCATATAATATCAGTTCATTATAGATATATATATATTGCGGCAAAACAATCAATTTTAATTCTATAAAAACCTCACAAAAGATGAGTAATAGAATCCCTACCTTTCAAGCTTATCAACAGTCTCTTAATCCTGGAATCAATTAACGTTAGCTCCATACTCCCTTGATCTTGAACTCCAAGCAAAACAGATCCAGTTGTATCTCGCTGTATCTACGAAGCATCCTCTGTAGTGCTCCTCGAGCGACTATGAATGGCTAGGAATGCTTCCTGGAGATCATACATTCTTGAAAACGTCATTCTGGACTCCGATACTGCTATTTGAATCGCCTCGATCTGCGTGCAGTTGGTACCAGATGATTTTCATCGGAGTGGAATTTGCTCGAACGGAGGTCACCATTGCATCCAGAGCATCGAAACGAGTCAGGAGGAGGTCTCGGATAGTCGATCGGAGGTCCAGATCACAAAAATCCAAAGTCGCCGTTGACCGGCGTTGACCGCCGTTGACCGAATTTGACCGTCGTTGACCGGCGTCAATCGGGGTCTGTTGGCAGCTAGGCTCGGGCCTACCCCCCCTAAATCGACCCTTTTGAGTCCAATGACGGGGTCAATTTCACCTAATTCTGCCTCTAACATAGCGGGTCGTGAAGTACAACGTCGGTAGAAATGGATGAGCTCCGATCTTGATTCTCCGACGATGGAAACCTGAAATTGGCTGAGGGTTTTTGCTACCCATCCTCCTATGAGCATTTCCCCTCATCCAATTTGAAGAAACGTGGCTGGGAAGAGCCAAAACGGAGGCTCCCGCGGCGGTTGACGGCGGCGTTGGCCGTTCTTCGGCGAAACTGGCTCCTTCCGTGCAATTGATCGAGGGGTTTTACTCCCCTTGATCCTCTGAACTCATTGGGAGGGGTGGTGTCAGTCACCTCCTCCGGCAAGGCGGAGTTCCACCATGGGGGCGGCGGCGCACGGCGGCAATAGGCGGGCGGAGCAATCCGGCGGTTGTTGAGCTGCCACCAAGGGTGGGTTTTGTTCCTCTCATCACGGTGGTCGTGTAGGAACAAGAATCACGTCGATCGGACGTCGGACGGCGAAGATATCTCGTCGGAAAGAAATGGGTTTCGCCGCCACTTTGGGCGGCGCGTGTGGTCTCCTCCGGCGGCGTTTTGGGCGGCGCGGCACCTCGTTGGACTCAGCTCGTCGAGAGCTTTCCATTGGTGCGGGAGGTGTCAAAAACGGATGCCGGAATCTCGGACGATATTTGAGGGGAGAGAGAGAGAATTTTTAGAGAGAGAGAGAGTTTCGAATTATGAGAGATTTTTTGATTTTTTTTTATATATATATACTAAAAATTAATCTAATTACCTTAATACCCTTAGGAGAATAACGGGTGTCACATATAGTAAAAATTTTATTTTCTGGAATGAGTGATTTCTGCTCGGTCGGCATACCGAACCCTCTAGTTCGGCAGGTCGACAGCAGGTAGAAATTAGGAGGCTCTAGCGGTAGGCTGAACTTCTAGTTCAGCAGGCTGATCTGTCATGAATCGGTAGGCCGAT
Organism: Artocarpus heterophyllus; assembly: GCA_025403435.1. Lineage (NCBI taxonomy): Eukaryota > Viridiplantae > Streptophyta > Magnoliopsida > Rosales > Moraceae > Artocarpus > Artocarpus heterophyllus. Next base: position 9,012,604 of record CM046331.1, read on the forward strand.
CTGTAAAGATCGATAGGCTGGTAGGTCATGACTGGCAAGCTGATCACCCAGATCGGCTTAACGACATAGAGCTGGAAATTTCTCCAGAAAAGGTGCAGTTTTTAATGCAATTTTAATTTTATTTTTTGGACAATTTTGAGAGACATTAAATTTGGATATGACCGGAAATATGAAGTATTCGATTCATTCGCGATTGAAGACTTAAAGATGGACATTACATGAACAAAGATACAGCTTGAGGATTCAAAATCGATAATATGTTATGATTATTCTCTTGTAATCTTTGTTTTCTATTCTCTAGGGTGGAACCATAATATTACGGTTATTATTATTTTGCTTGTAGCTTAGCTTGATTGCTTTGCTTGTCTACATTATAATATGTTTTGCCATGTATATTGATAACATGTCATATAGAATAGGGAGTGCCGCTCATATTAAAATTGTTCATGCATGTCTTTTAAAATAAAACCTTGATTTCAAAACATTGAGTGGGAGAAGATTTTTGAAGAGAAGACCTACAGCCTCCATCATTGTTGGTTCATAAGAAGAACATGGTGGTCTCGACCCCTAGGAAGGGATTTCTATCATGTACCAGATTGGATCTAAAGGATAAGGTATTTTAGCATAATTTATGGTTGCACACCCCTAGGTGATAATTATAAATCTTGGATAAAATATTGAAATGATGGTCATACACTCACATTAATTTTATTATTAACCTTCCCTAGGAGCTCTATTAATAAAATTAATGGCCAAAGAAACGATTATTAATATATACTGGATCATACGGGTCCTGGATGGCATATATTAATCAGGAGGGGATTCGTGTTCTTGATTGAATTTGGCATGACTTCCTTAGGAGCTTGTTGAATTCTGAGTTGGGAATTATCGTTGTAAGGTTGTGATATTTTCAAGGTTTTGACACATAAATACATTTGTATGTTTTTTACATGATTGTGTTATTTTACTAAATTATTATTATATGTTTGCTTATGTTTGGTATATGATTCTTTATTGTAGATTTAAAAATGTCTAAAACGCTTTATCTTTGATACTTGACAAAAACCTATTAACCGAAGAAAATTATAATGATTGGAAACAGAACCTGGATATCGTCCTCTCCTTTGAGAAATTAAAATTTGTGCTAACAACCCCTTGTCCTCTCAAGCCTATGAGAGACTCTACTAATGAGCAATTCCAAGCGTACGATCGCTGAAAAGATGCAAATGATCAGGCCTACTGCTATGTTATAGCCAGCATGAATAGCGTGCTGCAGGCTCAACATGAGGATTATGAGACTGCTAAGCAGATCTTGGATAATCTAGAAGACATGTTCGGAGGCCAGGCCATAACAAAGTGGCAAGGGGCACTTTGGAAACTCTTGAACTATAAGCAGCGACTAGGGCCATCTGTAAAGGAGCACATGATGTTGATCATGGGTTACCACGCTGAGGCTCAAACCAATGGAGCCGACATTGATGCTGAAACTCAGATGACTATGGTCTTTGAGACTCTGTCAAAGGAATTTATTCTGTTTAGAGCTACTTTTAATTTAAGCAATAGGCGGGATATGACCTTAATAGAATTAATGAAATAGTTATAGGAATTCGAATTGCTAATCAAGGAGTCTTCTGTAGGTGGAGAGGCCAATATGGTAGCTGCTTCTAGTTCCAATCCCAACTCTGGGAATGGAAAGAAATAACGGGCTAAGAATGGGAAGTCTTTTGTTCCTACTAACAACAAGAGCAAGAAGAAGAAGAAGAAGAACCCGAAGAAGCTTAAGTACTTCTTCTGTGGGAAGGTTGGGCACATATAGAAGCATTGCAATCACTTCCTTTCCAAAGGAGATAGGTGTGATCTTCTGTATTTATAAACTTATTTGGTTGAGGAATCTAATGACATTTGGGTCATAGATTCCAGTGCAACTAATCATGTTTGTGTTTCTCTACAGAGGTTCAAAGAAATGAGAAGTCTGCTACATGAAGACTTCACGCTTTGGATGGGCGATGGATCCTTGGTCTTAGAGGAAACAGTGGGAGACGTCCATCTTTATTTTGATAGTTATAGGAATTTAATTTTGTGAGATTGTTTTTATGTTCCTAAATTTAAAAGGAATTTAATTTTTGTAGCTTGTTTATTTAAAGACTCCTATTTAGTTTCTTTTAATGATAAAGTGGTGACTCGTAAAAACAAATCTTTTATCTATTCTAGATGGATGCGAAATAATCTACATTTTATCAAACCTAAGATGGACTTACTGCTTAATGCTAAGATGAATGATAATAACTCTAAAAGATTTAAAACTTCTCACTCTAATAAAACTTATCTTTGGCATTTGTGCCTTGGTCATATTAACCTAAACAGGATTCAAAGGTTGATAAGAGATGGACCTTTAAGTCAGTTAAAGGTGGAATCTATACCTCAATGTGAATCTTGTTTGGAGGTTAAAAAGACCAAAAGACCATACGGGTCTAACGGCAATAGGGCCGAAGGGGTTCTAGAACTTATGCATATTGATGTTTGCAGACCAATGAACATCCGGGCACGGAGAGAGTATGAGTACTTTATCACTTTTATTGACGATTACTCAAGGTATGGGTATGTGTACCTGATGCACTACAAAAGTGAAACTTTTGACAAGTTCAGGGAGTTTCGAGCTTAAGTGGAAAAGCAATTGGGTAGACTCATAAAGGCATTTCGATCCGATCGAGGTGGAGAATACCTTTCTGATGAGTTTTTAAGACACTTATTAGAGAAAGGGATTTTATCCCATTTGATTGCGCCAGGCACTCTGCCGCATAATGGCGTAGTGGAGAGGAGGAATAGGACTTTATTGGACATGGTAAGGTCCATGATGAGTTATTCATCATTGCCTTCATCCTTTTGGAGATATGCACTACAAACCGCATGTTATCTTTTGAACAATGTGCCTTCAAAATCGGTCCCTAAAACTCCTAACGAGTTGTGGACGGGCAGGAAGACATCCTTAAACCATATTTGCATATAGGGATGTCTGGCTCATGTCCTGTTTAAGGATGAGAATAAGTTGGAAGCACGTTCAGAAGTTTCTGTGTTTGAGGGATATCCAAAAGGAACTAAAGGGGGTTATTTCCATAACCCAAAGCAAAATAAAGTCGTAGTTTTAACTAATGCAACGTTCCTTGAGGAGAGTTATATGGACGACTTTAAACCTCGAAGCAAAGTGGTGCTTGAGGAGTTAAGGAGTGATCCAATCACTCCAGAGGTTCCAAATGAAACTGTTCTGATTAGTGTAGAAAAACCAAACAAACCTGAACAAGAACCTAAGGGGCTTCAGCGTAGTGGGAGGATAGGGCATCAACCTAAGAGGTATATGTTCAATAGGGAGGTCTTCTTGGCTGAACCGGATGAATATGACAGAGATCCTTATACTTACGCAGGGGCTATGGAGGATGTTGATTCAAAACTCTGGACAGAGGCCATGAACACGGAGATGAAGTCTATGAAGACTAATCAGGGCTGGGAACTTGTGGATCTTCCCGAAGGGGTAAAACCCATATCATGTAAGTGGATCTACAAGCAAAAAAGAGGAGTGGATGGAAAGGTCAAAACCTTTAAGGCTAGACTAGTAGCTAAGGGTTATACGCAAAAGGAAGGAATCGATTATGAGGAAACCTTTTCACCTGTAGCCATGCTTAAGTCCATCCGGATTCTCTTATCCATAGCTGCTGCTCTTGACTACGAGATTTGGCAGATGGATGTCAAGACGGCTTTTCTAAATGGCTATCTTCATGAGTCCATTTATATGGAACAAGCAGACTGGTTCAAGGTCAACGGTCAATAGGGTAAGGTTTGTAAGCTACTAAAGTCAATTTATGGACTTAAGCAGGTTTCTCGTTCTTGGAACATAAGATTTGATTAGGTGATCAAGACTTATGGGTTCTCACAAAATGTGGATGAGCCATGTGTTTACAAACATATTAAGGATGGGAATGTGGTTTTTCTACTACTCTATGTAGATGACATTCTGTTAATTGGCAATGACATTGGGGCATTGTCATCGGTCAAATTATGATTGACCAAGCAGCTTGACATGAAGGATTTGGGTGAGGCTAATTTTGTTCTCAGTATCCAGATTTTTCAGGATAGGAAGAACAAAATGATAGCTTTGTCCCAGGCTGGATACATAGATAAAATTCTCAAGAGGTTTGCAATGCAGGATTCCAAAAAACGTGCGCAACCATCTAGGTCTGGAATTACTCTTTCTAAGAAAGACTCTCCAAAGTCTGATGAAGAAAGAAAATACATGAAGAATGTGCCTTATGCTTCGGTAGTGGGTAGTCTCATGTATGCCATGCTTTGCACACGACCAGATATTTGTTATGCGGTCGGGATTGTAAGTCGATTTTAGGCTAATCTAGGACCAAACCACTGGGTTTCGGTAAAGCATATTTTCAAGTACCTGAGAAGGACTCAAGGGTATATGCTTGTATATTTGGGTGAGAACTTAACTCCTCTAGGATATACTAACTCAGATTTTCAATCCTGTCTGGATTCTAGGAAATCGACTTTGGGTTTTGTGTTTACTCTGGGCGACGGTGCCATCAGTTGGAGAAGTGTGAGCATGATTGCACTTCGGATTCAACGATGGAGGCCGAGTATGTGGCAGCTAGTGATGCTTTGAAAGAAGTAGTGCGGCTCTACAAGTTTCTTAGGGATCTTGAGGTAGTTCCGGGTATGGATAAGGCAGTATCACTGTACTATAACAACAGTGCGGTGGTAGCTAATGCTAAGTAACCAAGATTTCACAAAAAGAGTAAGCATATTGATTGAAAGTATAATGTAATAAAGGACTTCATTAAGGGTGGCCTTGTCACTGTGTGCAAGATCGCATCAAAGGACAATTTAGCTGATCCATTTATGAAGACACTTACTGAGAGAGTCTTCGAGAGGCATGTGGAACCTATGGGGATGCGAGATTTGTCATATTTACTCACTTAGTGCAATTGGGAGATTGTTAGACATGCATGCCCTAAGGAGTAAAAATGTAATAAGTTTTTGAGACATTTTTGTCAATAAAGAATTTATTTATTATTTATATATACCAAATCTTATCCTCTTTACGTTCATATTTGTTGAATGTATGTTAAGCAAACAAAAGTCTGAGACTGTCGGTCTAAGCCTTTAAGGATTGGGCATATGATGGACAGATTATGCGGAAGACATGATTCTTAAGGTGACGGTCTAAATTATAAGGTCTGCAATCGAGGGAATAAAGTTGGGTGCTTTATTCATGTAAATGTTATTATGTTGTCTATATCCCTACTGGAAGATGGTTTGTCTTGACCATCGGAGGTAGACTCCATGAATAGAAACATTGGCATGTTGTCATAGGTGACAATGTGTTGGATCGGGACATAAAGTGAATTGATTTAGATTAATAATTTTGTCTCAGCAAATCGATTCACTTTAGACAATCATTTGTATTGTATCTTAATCTTGAAATGAATAGTGGGCCCACTGTCTTGACTTGTGTCTTTTGATGTACCAAAGGGTGACACCCACATCTTAATAGTGGTATGCATGCCAGTACATTAGAGACATGACTCTTGATGGCGTAGACTTGTTATTCATAGATATGGAATCCATAGCTCCTCTTTAAGAGTAGTGATATCCTCTTATATGCGTTATCCTATAATTGAAAAACTAGAGCGCTCAACCATTTGGATACATAGGTGTAACCGAATGGTATGCTGTCTTTGGATGGTAAGTTTTCTGATGGTGAGATAATAGAACGTAAGATAAAAATAATCGGGAAGGTAAGACAGAACTTGTCCTTAAGCCGATTATAGATAATCCTATAGGGATACGATACACTATGATATGTCATGGAGACTTAGCTATACGGGCTTCATAATTCCATGTAGTTCGAGAGTGCAGCTCCAAGCTTTTAGTGGATTGGCATTGGAGTTAATAATTATGAAATGTATATCTAGGATATTGGGCTTCGTAATTATCAGAAACTTGAACTATATAGGTCCATTTGGTCCCCTTTGCTAGTTCACAAAATCCTGTAATGATACGATGTGCTTTTCTAATAATTGGTGACTTATGTTAGATTTATTAGATTGGTAGAAATTTAGAAGAATCAAATAATTTATGTCTGTTTATCGGTTGAATTAATTTTGTGATAAAATTAATTCAAGATAAACTTGTTGAATTATTGGGATCGAATAATTCTTGTATATTTATCGGTTGATTTAATTTTAGAATTAATTAAATCAAGATAAACTTGTAGAATTATTAGGAATTCATTTATTTTACTAGAGATTATCTAAATAAAGTTGTTTTAATTAGATAACTTATCCATTGGGTTATTTGAATTAAAATTGAGACTTTATCCTATAGAATCTTGACTGAAAAATAAAAGATTTGCTGAGATCGTTTTTGGCAATTTGGTATGTCGATCCTCAAGTTTGGCCTATCGATGGGTCAAGTTTGGCCTGCAGATGCGCGATAAAAGGATCATGTGTTTTTACACAGATTTTATCAGATATTGATCCGAATTTGATTTTGATTTGAATTTTTGAGACCCTATCTGATAAGGACTGAACCTAGACCTAACCTCTATAAAAAGGGAGTAAGTCTCATAAGTTAATTAGATCAATTGAGAGATTAAGAGTAATACTCTGGTTGTGAGAATCTGAAACTCCTTGAGAGCTCTTGTTCACAAATCACGAACATTAGCTTTAGGTTCTCTCAATTGGTTGGAAGGGAAGAGCTGTACATGTGAGCCCACACTCACTCCGATCGTGGATAGAGAATAGCAAAGCAGTTGGTTGAGGCACTTTTGAAACGTTACTTCTCTTCACGGATTGTGGGAGTTCTTCGGCATTCAAAGGTTAGAAAGATCTGGTTAATTTATGCATATAGCATGTCAAACTTGTGTTTTGGAAAATACTCTGATATAAAATTTTTAAAATTCCACTGTACTATTTTTCCAACAACTATCCCTTTCATTGGCTTCACCTTCAAAAAGACCAAATTCCCTACTTGAAATTCTAGAGGTCTCCGTCGCCGATCAACATAACTCTTTTGACGACTGTGAGCATTTTTCATTCGTTGACAGATTAATTTTACATCCTCCGTTGTTCTTTGTACAAAGTCCATGGTCGATAACACTTTTTCCCTAGTTTCATACCAATGTTGAGGTGATCTACATCTTCTCCTATAAAAAGCTTCATATGGAGCCATACCAATGAAAATTTGGTAACTATTGTTGTATGCAAATTCAATCAGTGGTAGCTTTTTATCCCATCCCCCTTAGAAGTCTAGCACACAGGCTCTCAGCATATCTTTTAGAGTTTGAATAGTCCTTTCAGACTGACCATATGTTTGAAGGTGGAAAGCTATACTAAAACTTAGCTTTGTACCCATTGCCTAGTGAACACTCTTCCAAAACTTGGAGGTGAATCAACCATCACGATCAGGCATAATGAATTTTGGAACTCCATGATATCTAACTATTTGAGCAACATACAATTCAGCTAGCCGTTCTACAAAACTGCTAAGTTTAATGGGCAAAAAGTGTGCAGATTTAGTCAATTTATCCACTATTACCCATATAGGTGTTGGAAAAATAGTATGCAGTAGAATTTTAAAATTTTTTATGCTAGAGTATTTTCAAAACACAAGTTTAACATGCTACATCCATAAATTAATTAAATCTTACTAACCTTATTTTTTGAAAAGCTTCGTAATTCGTGAAGAGAAGTAACGTTCCAGAAGTGCTTTAACCAACTAGTCTTCTTTGCTATTCTCTGTCCATGATCGGTGTGTGTGTGGGCACACTCGTACAACTCTTCCACCAGGTGACTCTCCTTCCAACCAATTGAAGAAAACCCAAAGCTATAGTTCATGATGTGTGAACAATAGCTCACAGGGAGTTTCAGAGTCTCACCAGTAGAGTCTCACTTTTAATCTCTCAATTGATCTAAATAACAATGAGTCTCACTCACTATTTATAGAGGTTGGGCATAGGGGTTAGTTTTTATTAGATATGACCTCAGAAATTCGAATCAGAATCAATATCTGATAAAATCTGCGTGAAAACGCATAATCTATTTATCACTCGGTCGATAGGCCAAACCTAAAGACCTACTTGCCAAACTTACAATAAATGTTCCCCGTGAATCTTTTATTTCCCACTCGAGATTCTAGGGATAGAGCCTCAGTTTTAATTCAAATAATCTAATAGAGAAGTTATCTTATTAGAACAGTCATATCTAGATAATCTCTAGGAAAATAAATATTCTTGATAATTCAACAAGTTTATCTTGAATTAATTTTCACAAAATTAATTCAACCAATAAACAGAAATGAATTATCTGATCCTATCGAATTTTCAGCCAATCTAATAATTTGACACAAGTAACCAATTATTGGAAAAGCACGTTGTATCCTTACAGGATTTTTTATGAGCTAGCAAAGTGGATCTGATGGACCTATATATTTCAAGCTCCTGATAATTATGAAACCCAGTATCTCAGATATACATTTCATAATTATCAACTCTAATGTTACTCCACTAAAAGCTTAAAGTTGTACTTTCAAACTATATAGAATTACGAAGCCCGTACGCTAAGTCTCCATGACATATCATAATGTATCGTATCCCCATAGGATTATCCATAATCAGCTTAAGGATAAATTCTGTCATACCTTTTTGATTATTTTTCTCTTACATTCTATTATCTCACCATCGAAAAACTTATTATCCAAAGACAGTATACCATTCGATTACACCTATGTATCCAAATGGTTGAGCACTCCAGTTTTCTAATTATAGGATAGCGCATATAAGAGGATATCATCTACTCCTAAAGAAGAGCTATGGATTCCAAATCTATGAATAACAGGTCTATGCTATCAAGAGTCATACCTCCAACATACCGGCATACGTACCAACATAAAATATAGATGTCACCCTTTGGTATATCAAAAGACATAAGTCAAGACAACGGACCTACTATTCATCTCAGAATTAAGATCAATACATATGATTGTCTAAAGTGAATCGATTTGCCAACACAGAATTATTAATCTAAATTAATTCACTTTATGTCATGATCTAAGTCATCCTCACCTATGAAAATGTGCTAATGTTTCTAGTTGCGGATTCCATCTCTGATGGTCAAGACAAACCATCTTCCGTTAGGGATATAGACAACATAACAATCTTTACATGAATAAAACGCCCAGCTTTATTCCTTTGATTGCGGATCTTATGATTTAAACCAACACCTTAAGAATCGTGTATTTCGTATAATTTGTCCATCATATGCCCAATTTTTAAAGGTTTAGACCGATAGTTTTAGACTTTGTTTGCTTATCATATATTTAACAAATATAAACGTAAAGAGGGCAAGATTTGGTATATAAATAATAAATAAATTCTTTATTAATAAAAATGTCTCCAAAAACATATTACATTTTTACTCCTTAGGATATACATGTCCAACAATAGCGTCATGTCCTCCCGCAGTTTTGGTAGTCTGGTCACAAGATCCATAGTTATCTGATCCCATTTCCATTTTGAAATTTTGATCTTTTGCAGTTCTCCTACCAGTCACTAGTGTTGAACCTTCACCCTTTGACAAGTGAGACATTTGCTAACAAATCGTATGACATCATTTTTCATTCAATGCCACCAATAATGCTCCTTCAAGTGTTTGTACATCTTGGTAGCTCCTGAATGAATAGAGTACGGTGCTTCATGAGCTTCTTCTAATATCTGCCTCTTTAATTTTTCATCATTGGGAGAAAATAACCTGCCTTTTATAGTGGAGAATCCCATCTTCCAAGATGCTAAATCCTACTTCCTTATTCTCAAAGGCTTCTTTCTTATACCTGAGTAATGAAGAATCTACTTTTTGTTGTTTCTTGAAATTCTCTAGGATGATTCATTGGAATGACAGATCAGCTAATCTTCCTGTGATGATCTCTATTCCTGCTTTTATCAGGTCTTTTTGAAGAGGTCTTGATATCAATCGCTTGGTTGCAAAAGGAAGCATTGCTCTACGGCTGAGCGTGTCAGCTACTCGATTAGCTTTTTTAGGATGATATAGGATTTCGCAGCCATAATCTTTGACTAGTTCAAGCCATCTTTGTTGTCTCATAGTGAGTTCCTTTGTGTGAAAATGTACTTTAGACTCTGATGATTAGTAAAAATCTAGCATTTTGCCCCATATAAGTAGTGGTGCCAAGATCTTCAATGCAAACACTACAGCGGCTAACTCCAAGTCGTGCATTGGGTAGTTCATTTCATGATCATTTAGTTGCTAAGATGCATATGTGATCACCTTTCCATTTTGCATGAGAATGGCTCTCAAGCCTTTTTTGACGCGTCGCTATAGATCATGAAATTTTCCAAGTTCGGATCAAGTGTGGTTATTACAGGTGCACTCGTGAGTCTTCTCTTCGAGTCCTAGAAACTCTCTTCACACTTCTTAGTCCTATTCATATTTCGCTGCTTTTCGTGTAAGGGCTATGAGCGATGCTACAGGTCTAGAGGATCCCTCCATAAAATGTCGATAATAGCCAGCTAGACCAAGTAAACTCCTGATCTCTATAACACTTCTCGGTGTAGGCCACTTATTTACCACTTCTGCCTTGGAAGGATCGACAAAAATTTCATCTCATGATACCACATATCCTAAGAAATGAACTTTTTCCAACCAAAATTCACATTTCGAGAATTTAGCAAATAATTGATTTTTCCTCAACAGCTACAATGCAATCCTCAAATGTTCCTCATGTTCTTCTGGAGTTCTTGAATAAATTAATATATTGTCAATGAAGATGATGACAAATTTGTCGAGGTAGTTTTTGAAAATCCAATTCATTAAATCCATAAAGGCTACTGGAGCATTAGACAACCCAAATGACATGACATAGAATCATAATGGCCATAACGTGTTCTAAATGCCGTCTTCGGCACATCCTCTTCCTTAACTCGAAGCTAGTGATATCTAGAGCATATGTCAATCTTTGAGAATACTGCTGCTCCCTTCAGTTGATCAAATAGATCATCGATTTTCAAAAGTGGATACTTGTTCTTAATCATAACTTTATTCAATTCCCAGTAGTCGATGCACATCCATAAAGTTTCATCTTTCTTCTTCACAAACAGGACAGGCGCTCCCCATGGAGAATGGCTTGGCCAAACAAACCCTTTGTCTAGCAATTCCTGCAACTGCTTCTGAAGTTCCTTAAGTTCTCCTGGAGCCATGCGATATGGTGTCTTCAAACTCAGTGCTGTACAAGGCGTCAACTCAATCTCAAACGAAATTTCTCGTTCTAGTGGTAAGCCTGGTAGCTCATCTAGAAGCACATCGACAAACTCTTTCACTATATGTACATTTTTTTATCGTAACTGAGCTTGTTGGTCTTTATTTAACAGATTCACAAGGTAGCCTGTGCGTCCACTATTCAACATTTCCTTGCTTTCAGTGTAGATACTAACGCCTTTGGAGTCTTAGGAGTCTTTCTAGAACACACAAACTTCTCACCTCTGGGAGGCCGAAACGTGACCTTGCGATGTCAGCAATTAATCTTGGCAGCATATTTTCCTAGGAAATCCATTCTCAAGATAATATCATAATCTTGAATATCGATTATTATTAAATTGATAAACAATTCCCTACAGCAAATGATAACTGGTACATAACATAACCAACGATCATAGCTTAATACCTCCCTAGAGGGAAGTGCAGTCTTAAAAATCTGTTCTATCCTATCTCCTTCATATCCTATTCATTTTGCAAATTTAAGTGATGCAAACAAATGTGTTACTCCAGAATCAAATAAAACACAGCATTAGTTTTAGCAATAGAGAGCTGACCTGTTACCACTGTCGAGGTTCCACATCACCCTCTTCCTTACTGTAGGTGTAAATCTGTCCACTATGTTTTAGCGTTTCCAATCAGCCTTGACTAATGCTAGGACCTTCAATCTATGCTTGAACTACATGAAGTTGGGTTCCTTGAGGCCTTTGCTGATTCTGGCTATTCCGATTCTAAGGATTGGAGAAGCAGTTCCTGGTATAGTGTCCTTCTTTGCCACAAATGGAACACTTATTAGTGCCTAGCTTTACACTCCCTTGCGTGTTTTTTCCCACACTAACCACATAGAGGTTTCTTATTCCCTCCATCATTTATCCTTTTCTAAGGTTGACCCTTCTAGCTCCCTTGATTGCTTGCGTTCCACTTCCTCTTATTATTATTACTACGGTTACGTCCTAGTCTGGTTGCTCTCAATCTGTCCCTAGCTCTTGTTACTTCCTTTCCCTTTTGCTTGTGAAGCCTGATTCTGTTTGGCCCAGGCCTTCTCCTCCCTTTAAGCCTTGAAGATCTTTGCCCTTTCTTCCTTGTCACGGGAGATTTTAAATTAAGCTCTAGTCGCCCATTCAATGTAGTCTTCCACATCCTTAGGGGCTTGTCCTCCATTGTCAACTATAAGTGCAATATCGATTCAAAACATCCTCATTAACCTTTTTATCCTTTCTCAATTAGTAGGCACCAGTTTAGGACAAAGACGTGCCAATTGATTAAGTCTCTTTATAGCATGGGTCACTTACAAATTACCTTGTCGAAAATTGTTGAATTCCTCTTGTTGTGCTGCCATGGTTTCCACATTAAAACAAGCTCTTCCAAAATCATCAACAAATTCTGACTAGGTCATCTCATCTACATTTCTTCTATGCTCTATTGATTCCCACCATCTCCTTGTATCTTTGGTGAGAGAAAATGAAGCACATAAAACTTTTTCATGATCACTAAGTCTCATAAATTTTAAAACTCTCTCTATGCCGGTGAGCCAGTCATCGGCATCTAGTGGGTCCGTAGAACCGTCGAATTCTGGGGCCTTCATTCACTAAAATTTCTTGTAAAAATCAATGGTAGACACTACAAGGGCAATTGGAATTGTTGGTTTTGCCTGTGCAGCCGGTGGTATTGAGGTGGAAAATCCACACGTATTGGAGGTATAGGGTTTTGGTGAGCCAGCTGCCCTCATAACCTTTGCATCTCTTGCTTCTGAGCTTTAAGCCTCTGCTACAGTTCAGTGATCATAGCTATCAAGTTCGAATTTGTAGGTCCTCCAGGTACTTTGGCCGTTGATAATGGTTTAAAGTCCTACTGTAAAATTATAATATTACGTTAACACATATTATTGGCTTAATAGAAGTTTATCAAAATTTTTCTCAAGTGATATAAATCCATGTAAATATAAACAATAACATAAACTTAACATCACATTTCATTAACTTCTTCTTTTTCTTTTACATCTTTCATTATCAAAACATTTCCTATGTGGCTAACATACATACTTAACTAACTTTCTTACATAAACTTTTATATCATTCTCGGGAGCAATCATCCTTTCCGGCTAACATGAACACTACTGCTAGGAAGGTTACTACTTTGTTGGAGGTACACTTATATACACAATTAGTAAAGTCAAAACTATGCTAACCACACGATTATATACAATTCTAGCACAAAAGGGGCCATCAAGTATCCATTTTTCTTAATTTGAATCTATGCCCGACATATCTCTATTTTTGGAGTCTATCTTCTAGATCTTCTTCCTCCTCTTCGCTTGAGTTGATAGGCTGGTCATCACTAGCGTAAATGGGCTCAGGGGGTCCTAGGATGTACTCAAGCACTTCCTCCTCATCATTACTCTCATCCATCTCTGCTAGAGGATCTCTAAGTGCCACTATTACATTATGTTGTACGTGCGGTATTTCTATAATAAAATCGTCTAAACTGGGGAAATCTCTGGGGTACTGAATCCATTGCTATACTTTCTTCAGGATGGTCTCACCATATCAAGTTGTAGACACGTCTTAGAGATATCTTTGGTGGAATCAGCAGTACCATCGTTCGATGGAATCTCATAAGATAGTGGTCCACTGGTTCTCCTATGTACCTTCCCCATATTGGCTCTATATGTAAGTAGAGTTGGCTACGCCAATCCACCCAATAAATTGGTTAACTTGGACCAGTATGTCATTGGCATTGGTAGGTGGTAGTGGATCAAATTCTGCAAAAATTTGTCCTTAGAAGCTTGCCAGTCTCGACATTGTTCCTCGAGGCCGATCCTAATCCACCACAAGAGCGCCTCACCTTGTAGTCGTCCCAAAGCCAGTAGGACTTGTAGATAGGGGTGGGGTGTGACAAGTCATGAAGATCACCTCCATGGCATGGAGCCATTTAGTCAGTATCATTGGCTATCGACTACCGTAATAATGAGGGGGTATCATTTCTTAGAAGGCTATACTGGCCCTCCTATCCGCTTCCATGTGGCGATTATTATGCGCTACCACCATTAACTACAATTATCTTAATTAACATTATATTCCTACATAAGGCGATATTTTAATATTCTTATACTTAAAATTAAACTATCTTAATTGAGCTGTGGCAGAGGAACATGTGGCAATGTACAATAGGATGGCAGGATACCCGCTCTAATACCAACTGTCACAACCCACCATATTTCAAGCCATGCTTTAACATTTTCCTTACTTACGTATTTATGAATAGTCTCAAAAATGTTTTTTAAATAATAATAGTAGAGTACACAGGCATACACAAACTTCTTTTTATATTTATGTATACATAACCAAACTCTCTATATATAACTTAATATACTTAACCTAACATTTTTCAAAAGAGGTTTTTTTCTTATTTAACCATACCATACGTCAGTTTACAACAAGTTCTGAGTTAACTTAAAGTACATAATATGCATAAACATGATTGCAGCAGTATCCATACCTTGATCTGCAAACAGCTCATACCTCGCCGCCAGCTCATCAGTGAATTCACTCTGACCTATTAGTGGAAATACCTACATCATGAAATAACTAGGTGAGCTTATGCTTAGTAAGTCCAAACATAGCCCACATGCATCCCCTACTAGTATGCATGATCCATTTTTGCTTTCTTATGAACATTCTTTATTCTTGTCATATTTTATCTTTAACTAGGGTCCAAGTGCTTGTACCACATGCGCACATAGGTCTTTGTAACACCGAGACCAAAACATAATTTTAAAGTCCCCTTGAGTCGGGAGCTGGTACGATACTTTTATCTTTTTTTGGTGATTCATTTGCCAATCCAATTATTATGGTTATCATACCAAGCATGACGATATACTCACATGCTAAGTACAAAACATATATACTTCTTTAATTGTATAACGCACAAGTACATGTATTTAAATATATTATACCCAAAAACCTACTATTTCATATTGTAGGTGGGGTTAGTACTTACTTGTTTGTGCTATTATATAGACCAACTTTAGTTCCTCCTTTAGTCCTCTAGTGTCCTGTTTGGCTAATTATATCGTCATTAGCCAATTATCACTATTTATTTATGTGTCAATACAAAGTATTCATCGATTAATAGATTACGTTGCTCCATAGTTAACAACTTTGATAACCAAGGATTCAATCCCTTACTATTGTTTCTAACCAAGGATTCCTACTATTCCAATAACCTTTTTCCAATTTCGGATGTTTCGGGTCCATTTGGCTATTTGCAAAAAATGACAATTTTGCCCTCGATAGGCCCTTTTAAATTCCCCAACCCCGATTTTCCTATTTTAAAAAAAGTTATTGCTCATTAGCTATAAAACAACAACTTAAGGTATCGGGTTTCTTATTTTGTGCTAAAAACCAAGTTTAACAAAAACTTTGCAATTTCACCTCGGATTTGAAAATTTTTATGATTTTTCCCTAGAGCCAAATATAATCTTTTAAACCATTAATCTCCATTTTTCACAAGGATTAAATCTCTCCAAAGTTCCTTGCTTAATTCCTTTTATAAAATGACGTTTTTGACCCTTGAAATTTTTTTTTCAACTTTGATAAATTTTGTAAAATTTATATCTCACAAACGGTGACGAATTTTGACGAACCGTCTGCAGTTCCTCACAGTTTCGTCGAGATCTACAACTTTTGTGTTTTAAATTTTCTAAAATTCCCACTGTATAGGAGAATTTCCAGCCATTTTTCAAATTTGTTGAGGCTAGGTAAATTTTTGCAATTCAGTCGTTTGGTAATTTTTACAAAAATATGTGTTAAAACAACATTCCTACCATTGTTTAGATAGATTCTATACCTCCTTTAACAATTTTTCATGCCAAATCTCAACTCTTTGAAAACCCTACAAAGTTCACAAAATTTCACTAATTTTAATGCCAAACAAAATTTTTAACATTTAAGCGCCTAATTCATCAACAAACAGCATCATATGCCATAGATTTGAGTAATCACACCATAAACTAGCTTAGATGGTTCCATGCCATATGAAACAAACCAAAACAAAACAAAATTACATAAGCTCAAAATTGTGAAATTAAACCTTACCCAAAAGTTTGATGCACTTAAGTCTCCCGAGGGCTTGTTTGCAACCTTCCTAGGCATGATTCATAGGAGAGGTGTCAAATATCCCCTCATCCCCCACCCCCCCCCCCCCCCCCCCCCCCCCCCCAACAAAACAAGAAAAAAAACCTAAAAAAGAGACTTAGGGAAATTTTGGATTTTACATTAAAAGTTTGTGAAATCCTTGAGCTTTTGAGTCTTGAAACTTGTTTGGAGTTGATTTAATGCAAGGTTGGCTTGAGAAAATTTTGGAGAGGAGAGGAAACCGAGCAGCTATGGGTTATGGGAGAAATAAAAGAAAAAGAAAGGCTTGCTTAAGCTTTTATCAAAGCTTATCTCATTTTGGGTTAAAGTGGTGGTCACCACTTAATCATAACTTACCTAAAGTGGCCTAAGGATTGGACCACATTAGGAGATGTGGTGGTCCAATCAAATTCCTCAAAAGTGTCCCCTTTTTACATATATACACACAATATATTTTTTTTTTACCGCACAGTATTATTCTTATACTGTTAGGGTAAAACCGATAAAAAATGGATACTGAAGCAGCACAAAATATACCACTTATTCTTTGGTTCACCTTTGGACCTCAAACAAAGCCTTTTATATATCTGTGTTTTTACTTTAGCAGTATGCTTACACTGCGTTATACCCCTTCTACACTGTTTTAGGGTTTTTACATGCTCTTCTATTTTATTTAGATCTTAATTATTCATTAGTTTATACCACAATACTATAATTAATTGTGATATAAAATTCAATTTATGGATTTTGTCGACAAATTTTTGAGCATTTAAGCTCACAAAATTTATATTTAGCAATATCTAACATCGCATCGAGTCTACAGTGGAATTTCCTATCAATAGTACTTATTTATGCATCATCATCATTTTTACAAAAAAATACGATTTATGAGAGTAAATTCATTAAATATTAAATTTTATTAATGAGTTTCCCTTGGTCATTACAAATTTCCTGTATACGTATTTTATTCTAATTCTAATTAGACTTAAAACTCCCCAAGTAAGTTTAAAGTCCAATTGAACTGAATAGAACCGGCACATTCATGTTTCCTAGCCTACCAACCACGGCCCACTTGGAGGACCCTAGAACATGGCTTAGGTCCACGTACCTTACCTTAGATTATGCTACAAGACATAAGCTAGGTTTGCACCTTGCGAAAAAACAGGTATCAACACCCTTTAAATAATTTAGAGCCTAATTTTCTCACTTAATACTTTGTTTCATTATTAATATGCTCAACATGAAAAGAAAACTTTAAGAAAATTTTAAATCCCTACACAAATACAAAAAAAATAATAATAATAATAATAATAATAATAATAATAATAAGCTAAAAACTTTCAACTAGTTTAAATAATAGAGTAATGCTAACAGTACTTGCTTTTTCGCTCTCTGCATTCATTATCTAATATATGGAATTTATTGTCCTATTTTCTATTTAAATAATAATTTATCAAGTTAGTATATTCTATATGATAGTCAATGAATATAGAGAGTACCGAAAAAGAGAGAGAAAAAGAGTTTGCTAGCATTCTTCAAGATAATAATGCTGTATAAGAGCTTCTAATGAAGCATGTGAAATTGAAGTGGTGTAATTACATATAAATTAAGGAAAATATATATTGCGAGAAGGTTCTAATATTGGGTTTGGCCAGTACATCATTGCCCTCAACTATCAGAGTAACTTTCCCCATCTTTTTTTCCTCTTTTTCCTTTGTTTTTTTGGGTCAGCAGGTTAACATCTAATTTCCATTTTCTATAGCCCTTTAGCACCCTTTATTGCCCCTCTATATGCATGACCGTTGGATTGTTTTGCTACTATTATAAATTGCCATGTCAATACATTGAAAGTTCAGATTTTGTGGGGGAATTTTACCTCACAATGAAACTGGGGGTCTATAGAAAAACCCTTTATTTCATCATTCTTTGATTAATATATTAGAGTGAAGGTCTTACTATAAGATTGGTCTTTTACTGATCAGATTGTGCTGCATTTTTCGGAATAAAAGATTTGGATTAATCAGTTTGAAAAATTACTGCATTTACCAAATAGATCACCTAAAAAATAGAAGGACCAAATTAAGGACTTATATAGTGCTTATTGAAAGGCAAATCTTTTTTTCTTTCATCTGGGGAAAAAAAATTGAAAAATGAAAGAGATATCTTTATTTTTGCGAAATAATTAACTCAAAGATTAAGAGTATACATTCCAAGTTTTGGGCACCGAAAGTAGCAAAGACAAGCCAAGTAACGGTCTCCAATGGGACTATAACAATATCCATGTCCTCCTAAATCACCAGGGTATTTCTCGACACACTTTTTATTACAACAATCGTCATAGCAGGAAGCGCTACATTGACCTAATCCCACATTGCACATTTTGCCTTGGGGTGGTGGTGGAGCAATCGGCTGGCCACATTGATAGAAGCATTTGCACGTACTTGTGGGAGCGTCGCAGGAGGATCGCCCCCCAGGGTGTTTTTCTTGGCATCTTGTTTCGCACTGCGGATCACATCCACCCAAGTTGTCCGAGCATACATCCCCTTTTATTACTCCAAGTAGTACTACACAAATATGAATATCAGGAGAAGGGAGTCAAGAAAATGTTTTATTAAGGGCACAATATGAAATACAGAAGAAATAAATCGGGTATTGTTAGAGTTATTTATCATTAAATGAGGACACAAATAAAATACATGTGTTGAATAGAGATGAAACAATAATTTTCTTAATTTATTAGGGGTAATATAAAAATTTTCAAACAAGTCAATTGCGACGTGGCTCCATCGTAGCAAATGATCATCAATACATATATAGAACTAGAAGGATTCGTTAAAATTGGGGTGACTACATTTGAAATCAAATTTACTCTTACAAATAAGTAAAATAGCTCAACTAAATTGTTGTTCCAAATAAGTTTGCTAACTAAAATCTTAAATAAATTTTTTTTGTCCCAATCTTAACTTGTATACTCGGTAAGGGGCGTGAGATCTAATAAACTCTTGGCATGTGGTGTTTAAGTAATATTAAAAAGATCTCAATTATTTCAAAAATGAGAGAGAGAGAGAGAAGAAAAGAATGGAGCACCATGATTAATAAATAAATAAATAAAAGAAAGAAAGAAAAAAGAATCAAGTGCAATACCTGTGGAGAATGTGAAGAGAATCACGAGGAGAGGTAAATGAACTTTGGAGGACTCGCCCATCTTCAGATAATTCCTGTGTTTTCTATTCTTTTTTTCCCCCTCAAGGACTGTTCAATTATGATTATTATTTGTTTTGGTGGGGCCAAGACAGACTCGCAGTGACTGAAACTTGAAATGGGCTTCCTCCGACAATGTAAATTGGATTTATATTTATAGCCAATTGAGAGGAAAGATATTTACACTCAAGAGCCTTGAACCTTGTCAAATTTTAAGGGCACCCATTGGCTATAACAAATTATGTTATCCCCTCTTTAAAATCTAAAAAAATTCACCTGTACTCGCTAAAGTACGAATGTGCCTGTGATTTACTGTTAATTTTTCTTTGATGACTAAAATAACCCTTAATTGTTTGTCATCTTTGACGTTAAGGTCAATGTTTTGTATTTTATTAGTAATCAACAGTGATAGTAATAAAACTTTAAGCACTGAATTAGTAAAGGTGGTGTGAATCTAATTAACAGAAGGAGGTGTTGATGTAATTTTGGCAAGACTTGGGGATCGGCTATTGTAATATTTTTTTAACTGAAATGGGAAGTTCCCTGGTAATTAAATCTTATTTAAGAAGGAAATCAAAGCATGACTCCATCATTAATTAACCAAATTTAACATTTGGCCGAAACTAGCATGAACAGATCCTACATCCAATAGTGTAACGTATAAATTGGGAAGAAATCCAGAAGATTATTGAGTTTCCATATTTGACCATTCACTCTTATATAACGTCACATAAAAAATAAATAAATGTGAAAGAGAATAAAATCTAGCCTGTAATGAATTTGGAATCTTTCATTTATTCTTATTCAGCATCTTGATCCTGACCAGATTATTAATATTTCACCCAAAAAATTTAGTATATCTGCTTCTCTTTCCTCTCTAAGGGTAATTATTTTCGGATTCAGGAACATAAATGGGGCAAAAAATTTACAAATAGGGCAAAAAATTTACATACTTTTTCAAGGCATAACTTATAGTAAGACAAGCATTTTGGTTCTATTTTTAGATCTTATTATTTTAACAATTAAATTAACTTTTTAACGGTATGATCTATGCCTAGAAACAATTTTGCATTACGTGCTACAAATTTTAATGTGGACCTTAAAAAGTTAATTTAACTATTAAATAATATGACCTATTGATAGGACCATGTCCTACAATAAGCATTCTATCTTTTTCTAAGGATTAACAAATCTAATTTGTTTTAAAAATATTTTTTGTAACTATGCAATATAGAATTCAAAAGTAAAATTTAGTAAAACTATAATTATTTATTGTAATATTAAGAATAACATAAAGACAAATATAGTAATTGATCTCTTAACAAGAAATGAAAATCTTAATTTTTTAAAATATTTAACTTAAAAACATAAATTTTTATACAATTATATGATAATTTCTTATTTTGAAAAAATAATAAAAGGAAACTTTTAAGAAGTAAAGTGAAGATAAAAAAGAAAAGATATGGAGAATAATGAAGATGCCCAAGGGTTGGAACAGCGTGAAAGTAAATAAAAAATAGTAAGATGGTGTTTGGAAGGGTAGTGAGAACTGTTGGTTAGAACCACTTTTACTGTAGCAATTTTTTTTATCACTATAGCATGTGAGAGCTTTATACTGTTTATAACTGAAAAAGTGGTGGGAACCACTGTTCCCACACCCTTCCAAACACCCTCTAAATCAACATACATAACATCTATCTTGGTAGATTTAAAAAACATTCTCAAAAAAATCAAAAAGAAAACAGAAGGAGAGAGTGTAGATGATGTCATTTTTTAAGGGGGGATGATACGTCATATTTTAACTTCAAAAGAAAACTTAAAAGGGAAGTAAAGAAAAAACTAAATTAGATCGTATGTCATCTCGTTGAAAAAATGATTATTAACACTAATAGTTTTTAAATTTTAGGCTCTCTTTTATTTTGACTTTTTAACTTTAAAAATCATCACTTTATTACCTGAACTTTCAAAACTACTCACTTTTGCCCCATGAATTTTAAAAATCTTTATTTTGCCGCTGAACTTTCAAAGCTCATTACTTTGTCTCTTAAATTTCTGATTTTCTACTCAAATGAACAGAATTAAGGTCACAAGATTCACACAGGTCACCTACAAGGGTAAAAATGAGATTTTATCATTCATATGTTTTGTTTCAGGTTTATACTCTCGCTTGACGTCTTTGTTCTTTATCTGAACTGCCATTTAGGAAGAGCTTACCTGTACATTTTTTCTCATTTTTAATGCGTAACTCATCTAATAAGTCAATATTGTTTGCCAATATTTAAATTTGAATACTAAAAAAGATGAGTTAAAAATTAAAGATGAGAAGATATCGGCAAACAATATCGAGAAGAAATGTGCATACAGATCCTTCTTAAATGAGAGTAAATAAAAAAACGTTAAACGAAAGTGTAAATATGAAACAAAACTTGAGAATGATAAAATCTCATTTTCGCTCTTATAGGTGATCCATGTGCAGAATCACATAAGCTTAATTCTATCTATTTGAACTAAAAATCGGTAAATTAAAAGACAAAATAAGGAGCTTAGTGTAATGACTAGGGAAATTCATTAATAAAATCTAATATTTAAATTGGGTTTAATTAATAAATTTACACTTGAAAATTATAATTTTTGTAAAAATTGCGATAATGTATATGTAAGTATGATAATTTCTCTGCGAATGTGATGCAATGCTGGATATTGTTAAATACATATTTTATGAGTTTAATTACTTGAGAATTTGTAAATAATATTCATAAAATAAATTTTATATCACAATTAATTGTAAAATTGTGATAAACACGAATGGGTACTTAGAAATACAAATAAGACATAGAGTCCATCGAAACCCAACCCAGTGTGAAAAAGAGGCCGACGCAGTAACAGTATACTGCTAAGTGAAAACACAGATATGAAAAATGTTATGTTTGGCCTCCAAAAGTACACCAAAGGTAAGTAAAAACGTTTTACACAGTCTAGGGATGTGTTTGCACTGATTTGACCACAACAGTATAGGAAAATATTATGTGATGAAAAATTACACAGTGTAAATTTTTAGGCCCCACAAAGTGAACACCTATTGGATTTCTATTGGGCCACCATGCCATGAAAGGTGGTCCAATCACCTTGAGACACTTGGTAAGCCAAAAGGTTATTTGATAAGTAACCAAAGAGGATAATGAAGCATTAAATGCAAGCTTAGCAAAAAAAATGTCTTCTTCTTCTTCTCCAAGACCCACAACCACCATTAGAAAAGCTTCCCAAAAATTTTCTCACACCCAAATATTTGCAAAAATAACCCCAATCTAGTTCAAGGGGCAAAATCCAAGAAAGTTCAACAAATTTTAAGGTAAAAACCTAAACTCTTTTTAAGGTTTCTTGGGTTTTTCTTAGGAAAAAGAAAAGAAGTTAATTCATGGTATTTATGCATGGAAATGATGTATAGGAAGGAGTTATAAGAGAGCCTTGGAAGGCTAGAAATCAAAAAGTACTATTTGGGATAAGTTTTAAATTTTAAACTTTTAAAATTTTGTTATTTTTATTTGATTTTTATTTTCTTAAAAGTATATGGTTTCTTGAGCAAGTTTTGGTTAAATTCCATGGGAATATGAATTATGGTATGATGATGATGTGAACATTAAGGTTTAAATGTTGAAAAAGGGTTGTTTATGTAAAAATTTTATTTTTGTAATTTTAGTGTTGGTTTTTCAAAAATGATGTTTGGACATGGAAATTGATTCAAACAAGGGTTGGCATTGCCTATACAGGGGTAGATTTATTGTTTAAAAACAAATTTTTACAAAAATTCCCTAAGGACCAAATTGAAAGAAAAACTTTCCTCTCGACAGAAATAAAAATTACCCAAAAACACCCCTGTACGTTGAGAATTTAGGAAAAGTTATAACACAAAAGTTGTAGATCTCGATGAAACTGTTAGGCTTTGTGAACAGTTCATCGAAAATCTCAATCATTTGTGAGATTTTAATTTTTAAAGAATTTGTTAAAATTGGAAAAAAAATTTTAAAAGGGCAAAAATGTCCTTTTGTAAAATGATTTAGGGTATGGTACTTTGAGTAAAAATGTTCCTTTTGAAAAATATGACATTTTGGTTTAAAGAGATAAGTTTTAGTCCCAGGGACAAAATTGTCAAAAATTTCAGTTTAAGGGCTAAACTGCAAAGTTTCACTAAAATGGGACACATATGAGAAATAAGGAGATTCGACCCACTAGGATGTTATTTTAAAACTTGTATGTGTTTATTTTTGTTAGAATAACGAAATCGAGCTCGGGTAGGTTAGTGGACCCACGGAGGGCAAAACATCATTTTTGCCCGAATAACCCAAACCGCTCCGAAATGTTTCAAATGAGGAAAAAGAATGGCTAGAAAGATTCCTGCCCTTCATTAGAAACGAGAGGGTAAAGTTAGATAGAAATAAGAAAACCAGTGGTTTTCAGAGTTGTATACAGTTATGCAACTCAATTTATTAATTAACGATCACTTTGTATTGAAACATAGTGAATTTAGCTAATGGCTTTGAAATCGGCCACCAGGATCCTAGAAGCCTAGGAGAGAGGAAATTGAGGTTGATTTGTGCAGTACACAAAATCAAGTAAGTACCAATCCCACTTATAGTATGAAATTATAGGTATAGAATGTGATACATATATGTATGTATACCTATGTGTATACTTGTGTGTATGCAATGACATGAATACCTATAAGTACATTAGTGTATACCTGTGAATGTATGAAATAAATACCTATGCGTATATTATGACATGTACCTGTGCGTATATTATGACATATACATGTGTGCATATTATGACATGTACCTGTATGTATATTATGATATGTACCTGTATGCATATTATGTTAAGTACCTGTGTGTACTTTATGTCATGTACATGTGTGTATATTAATGTGTACATGTGTGTATATAAAGTATGTACCTATGTGTACTATATCATACAAGAGCATTTATGTTTTGTGTATAACATGTATTTATCACTTTATGTATGGTATGATAACCATAATAAATGGACTAGTAATTATATCTCCAAAAGTTAAGAACAATATCATACCGACTCCTGACTCAAGAGAAGTTTAAGAATACAGTATGGTCATGGTGTTACGTAGACCCAAGTGCACAATGGTACGAACACTTAGGCCCTAGTTAAAGATAAGAAATAATAATGATAAAAAAGGTTTATAAGAAAGCATAATGAGATCATGTATTTTATTGAACGTGCATATGGGTTATATAGGACTTACTGGGCGTAAACTCATTAAGTATTTAATGTTGTAGGTATTCCGATGAGAATGTCAGAATAATTCTATTGATGAGCTGGCGGAGGGATGATTAGCGTGTAGATTGGGCATGGAATACACTGCTATATGTTTTCGCTGTAACATATTTTATGTTGTTTTGAAATGTAAGGTTTAGAAAATGGTATTATATAAGAACGGTTGTTTATGTAAATACAAGTGTATATTTGTGTTTTCAAAGTTGCTAAAATCAGTAATGTACGAACAAGCGAGTTAAGTAAATAGATGTATATATTTATGCTTTCAAAGGTATTAATTTTTGTATGTGGAAAAAAAATTTTCTAAGTTTTCGCATATACGTAAGTAAGAAAAGGTTTATCACAGTCCAAAAAAGGCGGGTTGTGACACTTGAAAAGTTCAAAGGTAAAATGATGATTTTTAAATTCAAAAACAAAGTGAAAAATTTTAAAAATTTAAAAGATAAAGTGGTAATTTTTAAATATCATGAACAAAATAAAAGAGGCCCTAAAGTTTAAAAGACACTAATATTATTAAACAAAAAATAAAAAAAATAAAATCAAAAAAAGTAAAAGCGTTTGATTTGATTGGTTTTTGAAAAAAAAAACAAAAAAAAAACTGATTGATGTGAAGGGGTAGTGTCATGGATCAACATAATAGCTTTAAAGCAGATGATCGAATTTTGAGGAATGGACGAAGCAACAGGGCCACTTATTAACATCCAAGTAAGGGCACCACTTAGAACATAATGCAAAAGTAAAATATTTTTTTTTCTAGTCCCAATGTAGATTTGTGCTTGATTATTTTTAACTCGAAAAAAAAGGTTCCTCCTCGAATAATCCAAATTTTAAGTTCTCGGCCTGAAAACTGGTATGTTCCAAATTGTATTCTTGAAACAGAAATTAAACATTAAAAAGAAGATGACTTTTTTTTTTCACTTATTATTGTCGTTGGCTTGAAAAGAGATGTATGGGACCTTTAAAAAAAAAGATGTATAACAATATGCAAAACTTGAAAGATCTTTTAAAATGCATAAACAAGATGTAGATTGTGCTAGCTTGTTATTAAAAATGAGAACAAATAATGTTGATAGGCAAAATTCGTCTAACAAATAATCTCTCGAATTCTCATCATGATAATCACTCATGAACAGAATAAATAAAGCAAAGAAGGAAATAAAAGCAAGAACGTACGAATTTAGAATAGTTCACCTCAATTGAAAGCTTGTCCACTATGAGTTTTTTCGGGCAATAAGATTTCACTATGAGAAAATATAAATACAAGGGTTTGCACTTAGAACTAGACTTAAGCTACTCTCTAAAGCTAGCCTCTATTTATAGCTCTCAAGGGTCGGCTATAGCCTTGCCCTTTAAGCAACGTTTAAATTCAAATACATGATAATCTTCTCTCCTATTGGCTAAATGACATCGTCGTGATCTTTTTTAAGACTTATCCCTTCTGAGTATCTTAAATTCAACGGATCTTGATTAGGTTACTTATCGTTATCTTAAATAACTTCCAATTTAAATACATATGCAAATTGACTGTTTTACTCTTCACGGGTATCATTTTTAGTGAGCCTCTAGAATACACTAACTCTATGTGGGCCAAGTTTCTCCTCGGGCCTTTCTGAGCCCATACCCAACTCCAACCTGACTTGGCGACCCAATAATATTTGTCCCCAATTCGGGTACTTCTTTGGTCAGTAGCTGAAATGCCTAGAGGTCACACGAGGGGGTCAACGTTGGTCAAAATCTTACTAAGGAAGTCTCTTAGGCTTTGACATTTAATGATAATTGTGGAGCTGGGGCGTTGGCTCGACTTTCGAGCTGTTATATTATAGATGTCAACCATCGTGTTGTGTAGCAGATAAATGAATCTGAACCATTGATTTAAAGATACACTTTCCCATGTGAACCTCGGTCATCGAATATGCATCTCTATGCCCACCGTTAAATCAACCTCCTTGTAAATCGTACGGTTGACAACTGATATGGCCTTTACCTATAAATACCCCCAAAATCGACTCAACTCCTTATTTTTCTATTTTCTTTAAGTCGAACCTATGCCGAAATTCCCATCCAACCCTTCCAAAATCCTTGTTAAGCCTCTTACAACCAATCTCTTTCATATAATTCCTTTTGTCAAACTGGTAGTGACTTGCTAAGGATCTTTAGACTTCTCCGGTTACATTCTAAAAAGTAACTATTCTTCTTTCCAAACTTAGTTGCTTACTCTTATTCAGTTTTTGCATGTTTCTAGGTCTGGAAATTTTGGTTTCAATCTGTCGTTGAGGTCTGTGAAGATATATGTAGAAGGTTTTTAACTATAGCCTTATTTAGACTTTTCCTCATTTTGAACTTCTGTTTGCTTTCTAGGTTTAAGTTGAACTCTGTGACCATGCTTATGCGCATAACCTTAGGCTTAGTTTTATAACTTCGTTAGGTACAGTCTCGACTATTAAGACTTTTCTCCTTTGTTTCCATGCTTATTGAGATAAAAATGACTAAGGGCAAACGTAGTGGCTAAGAAGCCAACAAGGCCGAAATGATTCATTTCGACACATCTAACCCTACGACCACCTCTAAGAGACCTTTGATCCCTAACATTAAGGAGAACATTATCGAGGAGGTGCAACTTAGGGCCAATCGTTGGAGACGTCTTTCGAAAGTAGCCCGGGCACCAATAGAGCCTAAGGATATTATGAGGCAGATTGACGACTATCCAGAAAAGGCTGACTAGTTGATAGTAGTAGTTTTGAAAATGCAAACTCTGACATGCCGATTGAAGGAATTCTTCTCAGCATATAGGACTAGATACCGGTGCTACATGTATACCCTTACGCAGAAGGCCATCATCCTCTAACCTCAGGAGAGGAGTTCCTGAAAGATCTTGCTGTAGCTGAATTTCGATCAAAGGTATGGCATAGAGTTGCTAATAAGAGGTTTTAGAGTTCTTTCCATCCTTAGAGCTTGGCTATATTATGTCGAGTCCTGAGAATAGGGCATCAGATCCGTCAAAGGGGATTATCATGGTGTATACTAATACCTTTTCATACAGGGTGTTTCTCACATATCCTTTCTTTGACAAGAAAGTCTTTAATGAGTTTGGGATAGCTCTGTCTCAGCTTAATCCCAACAACTGGAGGCTTTTGTTAGGGGTGTATATTCTCAAGAAGGTCCATTTGAAGACAGAGCTAACGGTTCACAAATTTCTCTACATGGACATGATCAAGTCAGTGTCAAACCAGCCTAGTTTCTTTTATTTTAATGCTTACCTAAAGATAGGGGAGCTCATCACGGGCTGTCCGAGCTCAACACATGGTTAGAAGCAATTTTTTATCTTCTTAATCTTTCGATGAACACTTTTCTAAAACAGGACCTCCTATTGTAATATGTCAATATTTTGCATCATGACGTCTATCACTGGGTTGTCTTGTTACTTTGTAGTACATTAGTTCATGTTAGGTGCTAAGCATTTCTTATTTTTCTTGTAGTCATTACTCCACCCTGTCTAGAGCTCAACAAAGATGAGCTCAAATAAATTGAAGCAGCCTTCCAAGTTCTAGAGAAACTCATGTCATTCTTAGCTCTTACTATGGGGTATGACGTCTTTGCAGCAGGCCTCAACAACTTAGCACTTCTTTTGGCCAAAATCCTAGAGGGTGAAGCCCTGATGTACTGCCCAAAATAATTCTTTAAACACGGACATTTGTAATATAGAAAGGGTTGTCATATCCACAGGGAGGTAGGTTCTTGAAAGATTAACAATTTATCGGTTGAAAAAGCAAGGGCAATTTTAATGAGATTTTAAAGCAAAAAAAAACATTTTAAATAATTTTAAATGAGATTTTAAAACATAAAATTAAAACGACAAAGCTTTGAGAATCCTTTATATATTTCTTAACTGATATGAAATTTTAATACTAAATAATTTTCTAAAGCATTTGATTTATTATATATTTTCTAATTAATTACAAACATTTTTACTAATTTTATAAGTCAACCTACAGCGATAATATAACAAGCTATAATGCAGTAAATATTTTCTTATAAAAAGTAGCAAAATAATTACCTCTCACCAGTAATTTTGTGCACTAATTATCAAAACTATAACCATTTTCACTACAATTATAATTAACATAATTTTTAGATAGAAAAAATAATAAATTAAAATTATTATATTTAAGTGGAATAAATTTTTACGTTAATTTTGGCAGCACTTTGTCTTATGAAATATCTAAAATCAACAACATAACAAGTCATATTACAGTAAAAGACATTCCATAAAATTAAGCATTATTTTATTATTGCTAATATTAATTATGTAACACAATTAAATTACATAAACAAAGTATGACTGAATTTATTTAAAAATGGGCAGCGTAACAACATTAACTATAATTATTAAAGATTTGAAAAAGTATATTTTTTTCCATAAAAATATAAACATTACACAATAGTTATAGAGTTAAAATACATACCAGAGTACTAAGTATACAAGATCGTCTTTCTACCTCACCAAACTCTTTACACTAATTTAAGAATTATTTTAATATTAAAAGGGTTGTCGGAGGAGTATCCTAATAGTATCTCCTCCTAAAAGGGATATTGCTGAGTCAAAGACAACATTTGAAAGGAAAAGACAAGAGAGGCAAACCTGAGGCCAAATGGTCGTGGATCAAAGAAGGGATAGAGCCGCTTTTATAGTGTGAATAAAACACTATTTCTAATATTTTTAATATATTTTATTATTATTTTATTATTTCTTCAGTTACATCCTACGCAAATGCAACATTTTATCTCTTTTTACTGATTTTAAATTTAAAATTAACAAATACACTAAAATTAGTTATTTTTCAAACAAAATATTTACAATAATTACTAAGAATATTTATTTTACAATTAAACACACCAAACACACAAAAAATAAATAAAAATTTCTAAAATTAACAAACCTTAACATATATTTTATTTAAGACTCAAAATATTTTTAGAAATTGCTAGAAATATAATATAACATATTTACAAACTAAAAGCTTTTTACAAGTTTTTACACTTAAAGATTCAAACTAAAATTATCACACATTATTTTTATGGTTTTAATTATTTACAAACTAATTAATTATTTAACACACAAACGTAACTCTAAAAATTACTAAAAATATTATTAAATACAAAATACAATAAAAATTTATTTTTAAACATATTTATACACTAAGACACAAAAAATACTATTGCTTAGAGGATTTAATGAGAAATAAAAGTATACATAAATGATTTTATCCTTGTAAAATGTATACTTTTATGATCTCATCAAGCCCCAATCGGTGATCAAGACACTCTAGTTGTTAAAGTTCATAGCAAAGAGGAAGAAGAAGAAGGTATTAGTACTAATCTCACTTTGTGTTTTTACAAAAAGTTTTTGAAGTGTAATTAACTGACCTAGATTTATCTTAATTACAGACATGGTTTCAAAGTCTGTTGGAGTCAAGAGGTCAAGTGCCACCTTGTAAGGCACCGAACAAAGTAAGAACGCTCATTAGGACACTTCAAGGACCATCTAAACTCAAGCTGGGTGGTCTAAGGACAACTCTAATTTTTTGGGGAGGACGAGGTGGCAACTGTCCTCAGACTCATGTTGTGCCCACTCCTCCAGTACAGTCTTCGAGTACCAGCAATACTTCGAAAAGGAAACAAGTTTAGGTCATATCTACCATCCTCTTCGATAACCTTATAGCTACTATTTCTTGTTACCCGCCCTAGATGAGCTTAGTCATAAAGACCTTCTGGTAGAACTATAGTGAAAGCAATTGATCAATTTATAAGGGAAGGCTGGCCTTGAGGAACACAAGTACCTATTCGGGTGCAATATAAATGTATGTGTCCACTTACTCAGTGTTCACTTTACCTTTATTCTTCTTGGATATTAACACTTGCACCATCTCTGTAGGCTTTTACCTCATCTTTCACCAGCTATGACCTCCATGCCAACATGGCTTTTTAGAAAGAAAAGGTGGATATCACATCTCTCAACCTCTAGACCAAGTTGGACGTGGCAAAGGAAAAGTCAGAGGAGATTTTAAAGGAAAGGAAGAAAATTGAGGAGCTTTCGGCCAATATCAAGGTGAGGATTAGGGACCTTGAGGCCTAATTGAAAAGCAAAGAGGAGGGTCTACAAAGGAAGGTGTCCAAGGCTCGAGCTTAGGCCTTCAAGCAATTCAAGACATCGCCTGAGATGAATGAAATTAAAGGTAGCTCCTTTGACGAGGGGATTAGGTCAATGATTGCCACTTTTGAGGAAAAGTTCCCTAACCTTGAACTTAGCTTTTTAACAACCCTAGTAGAAGAAGTGCCTATGAAAGCCACTGAGACAACCGCTGCCATTAGAGGAGGAAAGGACACTTAGCTCTATTCCTTTTGTGTTGTTTTATTCATTTTTTGTAATGTTATGGCCACAAGACTAAAACCTATGAGGCCTTGAACCTAAACTTTGTAGTTTTTTATGTAATTAATTTCTATTTTCCTATGAAACAAAAGCATGTTAGTTAAATTTCCAAGTGTGATTGCCCAATTAGACTGATAATTGGAACTAACTAAACCTGTATCGTATTTGGCTAGGTTTTGAAGAGTAAACAACTAAACTAACTTCAAAACTAGGCTAATTTAATAACCAAGTCAATAGGCGTTAGGTTCTTAGTTTACAATATAATTTGGTTAAACACAAGTGTAAGTAATTGGGCTAACCAACCTAACCAATTCTAATAATGGCCGAGTTGATCTCATCTTAGGTTTCGATTTATCACAAGTGAGAATAGCCAAGCTTATACTTATATTTGACCTTTACTAACTATATCTACCATAGCTTCTATGCCTTAGTTGATTATAGTGTCAACTACCAAGATAGGCTTATGGCTTAGCTTTTTATGCTCTATGGTTTGGCCAAGCTATTGAGCTGTTATGGCTTTGACCATTTGAGATGGCACTCTGTGCACCGAGTTGGCCCCTGTCCTAAGCTAAGCACTATGTTTTGGCATTCAACATAAAATAATTTAAATAAATATAAGCAATTTATGAATAACCTTTAAAATTTTATTGATTATGTAAAGGGAAAAAGACATAATTACTTGACTTTTGATGTCCTATCTAATAATTTGGAAAACATTTATTGAAAAATAAAGATAAATAGGCTAGCCTACTAATAATATGGCTTGAGATGAGTTGCATTCCATGTATGGTATATTGCTCGACCTGAAAGATATACAAGGTAATACGTACTAGGTTTGACAATTCCTCGAACTTGGTATGGTCCTTCCCATGTCAGCGCTAAAGGTCTAGCTTTTTTCTTTG
This sequence comes from Artocarpus heterophyllus, assembly GCA_025403435.1. NCBI lineage: Eukaryota > Viridiplantae > Streptophyta > Magnoliopsida > Rosales > Moraceae > Artocarpus > Artocarpus heterophyllus. The sequence goes on from CM046331.1 coordinate 9,044,897, forward strand.
GTATTTTGGGCGACCCATTTAAGGACTAGATCCCCCACTAAAAATCTTCTTTCTTTGACCTTCTTGTTATAGTATTGTGCTACTCTTTGTTGATATGCTACCTACATGATTTGTGCCTCCAATTGTTTTTCTTCTAAAAGATCCAACTCTTCATTCATTAGTTCACGGTTTATGACCTCATTATAACCAACAATTCTACTACTTGGGGTTGTGATCTCAATTGGTAGGATAGCCTTTATACTGTATACCATTGAGAATGATATCTCCCCTATTGATGTTCTTGAAATAGTCCAATATGCCTAGAGTACTTTTTGAAGCTTGAGTTGGTCGAGCTTCTTTTTGAGGGTTTATTTAATGGCTTTATTCACCACCTCAACTTGGCTGCTACTCTATAGGTATATTGGAGCTAAGAAATTTTTATTGATTCTAAGTCGGTCACAAATTCTCTAGTTTTGCTATTGTCGTATTGCTTGGCGTTATCAAAGACTAAGTAATTAGGAATATCAAACCTACACACAATGTTATTGTAGATGAAGCTTGTACACTTAGCTCGGTGATGGTAGTCAGTGGCTTTGCTTCTGCCTATTTTGTATAATAATCCTCAGCCACTATATCATATTTGTATCCTCGGGGAGCAATGCGAACTGATCCTATGATATCGATTCCCTATTTTGCGAATGGCCAAGGACAAATAACAAAAGTAAGGGGTTTGGTTAGTGACCTGGGTATGGTGGCCAACCTTTGACATTTCGTACACTTTTTAACATACTCCATTGCCTCTTTCTTTAATGTCGGTTAATAATACCCATGGTGCAGGACTTTATGAGACGATGATTGCCCTTGGCATGATTTCTATAGACTTCCTCATGGATTTCTTTTAGCACATTCTAAGCTTCTTCTTGATTTAAACATCTAAGTAATGGCGTACAGTTACCTTGGTAATAGTGAACATTGTTATAGATTAAGTATTATGCAGATCTATATTTTAAGCTTCGTGCTTCATCTCGATCCTCAGTTAGTGTTCTATTTTTCACGTAATTGTAAATTAGAGCCATCCAACTATCAGCCATGATGATAGGAAAGACTTAGTTCAACTCTTGCCTTTGGACTGTGGATTATTCTAAGAGTTTTAAGTGGTATGACTTTAAGTAGTTCAAATTCTTTAACAGTTGCAAGTCTAGCTAGTGCATCGGTATGGTTGTTATCAACTCAGGGTATTCTAATGAATTCATGGCATTCAAACATTTTCAGCTCGTCCTTTACCTTGTTTAGGTAAACAGCCATTCGTTCTCCCCTAACTTCATAATTACCATTAATTTAACTTACCATGGCCTACGAATCTATATAAACAATGATTGAGCTTACCCCATATGTCTAGTGGGCCGTCGTCCTATAAGAATGGCTTCATACTTAGCTTCATTATTGGAAGCTTTGAATTTGAACCTGAAGGTCGAGTTGATCATGTACTCTTTAAGATTTATTAGAATTATCCTCGCCCCAGCATCGTGTTCATTTAACGAACCATATACACGTAACTTACATTTTAGGGACTCCTGTTCAGTTCCAATGTCCTCAATATTTGGTCGAGCTATGAATTCTACTATGAAATCTGCTAAGGCCTAAGCTTTGATCGTTTTCCTTGATACAAAGTTTACATCAAACCTGCTTCGCTCTACTGCATATTTTAGTAACTAGCTTAATGTATCTGGCTTTTGAAGTGCTTGTTTGAGGGGATAGTTTGTAAGGACTTTTCTTGAAAATAGTGGGGTAGTTTTGTTAATATTACCATTAAGGCTAGGGCGAGTTTTTCCACATTGGAGTATCTTGTTTCAGCTTCCAAAAGGCATTTGCTTGTATAATAGACATGTGATTGAACTTGGTTTTATTCCCTGATATTGACCGAGCTTACTGCGTGTTCTAAGACAGGTTTTCTTCGAGTAGTGCCTTGGAGAGTGTAGGTGCTTGCTCAAGGTGGACCTTTAATTGCTAAAACGCTTTCTTGCACTCTTGCATCCATTCGAAGGGCTTTGCTCTCTTAAGCATATTCAAAAAGGGGATACACTTATCTACTACCCAAGAAAGGAAGCGATTCAAGGCGGCTACGCATCTAGTAAGCTTCTATACATCCTTTGGCTTTTTTGGAGATTCTATATCAATGGGTGCATTGATCTTCTCAGGATTTGCGTCAATGCCATGTTGATTCACCATAAAGCTTAGAAATTTCCTTGAAGCTACCCCAAAGATGCACCTTTCATGGATTCAACTTTATGTTATACTTGTAGATGTTCTTGAATGCTTTTTTGAGGTTGGCTATGTGTGCATAAGCTTTCTTACTTTTAAAAGCATGTCGTTGCATAAACTTCTATGTTCTTACTGATCAGCTTCTCACACATCTTGTTCACCAATCTTTGACAGGTGGCTCCTATATTCTTTAGGCCAAAAGCCATGACTAGATAGTAATATAGTCCTTGGTCAGTGATAAAGGTGGTGTGCTCCTTGTCGAGTCCATACGTCAGGATCTAGTTGTATCCAAAGTATGCGTTCATGAAGCTCATTAACTCATAGCATGTCATAGCATCTATCAGTTGATCTATCCTAGGCAAAGAAAAGCAAACTTTAAGGCATGCCTTATTGAGGTCGGTAAAGTCCACACATATGCTCCACTTGCCATTTGGTTTTCTAACTAGGACCAAGTTTGTGATCCAAGTTGAGTAATAGGTTTCATGTATGGCTTTATTCTTAATGAGCTTCTCTACCTCTTCTTTTAGAGCTTGATATCTCCCCACCTTTAAAGGCCTCCTCTTATATCGCTTTGTCGGGTAATTATATTTAGCTTCTTCACACATGATTGAGGAGGAAATTCTAACCATATTTTCGTGTTTCCAAGCAAAAACATCTAGATTTTTCTTTAGAAAGGCGATCATGTAGGTTTGTTGCTACTATGTGAGCCCAGTGCCCAGCTTTAATGTCTTACTAGGGTCTAAGTAATCTACCATGACCTCATTTAGTTCTTCCACCGGTTTGGCTGTAGTGATCTCATCTTTCTCCTTGGTCGGTGCTCGATCTACTGACATCATTGTATGGTTTAGGAATTTGTAATCTTTAATAGCATCTGAGTTTGTAGGTTGGGTGTCTTATGGATTTCCTTGCGTTTCACCGACCTCGCTGTTAGTCAGGAATTTTATCACTTGGCGATAGATAGATGTAATGGTTTTGAGTACCCTGATGATTGGCCTTCCTATCACAGTGTTATATTGGGCTCCTCCCTTAACTACTGTAAAATTTGACATTCCTATCATAGTGTTTGGTCGGGTGGTAACAATCACGGGTAGGGTGATCATTCCCTTGTGTATTATACTGTTACTTATGAAACCATAGAATGGTTAAAAGTAAAGGAAAAGTTGTGACCTCAGTAAATTCATCTTGTCGAGTGCCGTTGTATAGAGAATATCTATAGAGCTTCAATTGTCAACAAAGTATCAGCAAACTTTATGATTCCTAATCATAGTGGAGACTACAAATGCCTCTTATAGGAAAAGTGTACATCTCAAGAATCTTCTTTAGAAAAGTTATATCCATTCTAGTTTTCCTTGGGATTTTACACGGCCTCTCATCAACTTTCATGTAGCTATGGCATGGTCTACCTTTGGCATCCCAGGCATAGTTTTTCTGTCCTCATCATGAACTCTCACCGATGTAAGGACCTCCTTGAATCATTCTTATGATAAGGGTTGATTGTTCCCCTAAGGAACTGGGTTATTTTGGTCGGCTCACACATCATCTCAACGATTTTCTTTTATGTGTTCTCATAAGTTACCCCTCCTGATGAGGTCTTCTATCTCATCCTTTAGGTCAGTACACTTGAGAGTGTTATGACTGACCTCCCCATAAAATCTATAGTGTTTATTTTGGTTTTTCTTTGTTGGGTATTATTGTTAGACATGTATGCCTTAAGGAGTAAAAATATAATATGTTTTTGAAGACATTTTTATCAATAAAGAATTTATTTATTATTTATATACCAAATCTTGTCCTCTTTACATTCATATTTGTTGAATGTATGTTAAGCAAACAATAGTCTGAAACTGTTAGTCTAAACCTTTGAGAATTGGGCATGTGATGGACAGATTATGCGAAAGACACGATTCTTGAGGTGACGGTCTAAAACATAAGATCTGCAATCAAGAAAATAAAGTTGGGTGCTTTATTCATGTAAAGATTGTTATGTTGTCTATATCCCTTTTGGGAGATGGTTTGTCTTGATCATCAGAGGTGGACTCCGTGAATAAAAACATTGGCACGTTGTCATAGGTGACGATGTATTAGATCGAGACATAAAGTGAATTAATTTAGATTAATAATTCTGTCTAGACAAATTGATTCACTTTAGACAATCATTTGTGTTGTATCTTAATCCTGAGTTGAATAGTGGGCCCGTTGTCTTGACTTGTGTCTTAATGTACCAAAGGGTGACACCCACATCTTAATAGTGGTATGCATGTCGATACGTTGGAGGCATGACTCTTGATAGCGTAGACTTCTTATTCATAGATATGGAATCCATAGCTCTTTTTTAGGAGTAGTAATATCCTCTTATATATATTATCCTGTAATTGAAAAACTAGAGCGCTCAACCATTTGGATACATAGGTGTAACCAAATGGTATACTGTCTTTGAATGGTAAGTTTTCTGATGGTGAGATAATGGAAAGTAAGATAAAAATAATCGGGAAGGTAAGACAGAACTTGTCCTCAAGCTGATTATAGATAATCATATGGGGATACGATACACTATGATATTTCATGGAGACTTAGCTATTCGAGCTTTGTAATTCTATGTATTTCGAGAGTTCAGCTTCAAGCTTTTAGTGGAGTAGCATTGGACTTGATAATTATGAAATGTATATCTGTGATATTGGGTTTCATAATTATCGGGAGTTTGAACTATATAGGTCCATTTGGTCCACTTTGCTAGCTCATAACATCCTGTAACGAAACGGCGTGCTTTTCTAATAATTGATGACTTATGTGGATTTATCATATTGGTTTAAAATTTGGAAGAATCAGATAATTCATTTCTGTTTATCGGTTGAATTAATTTTGTGATAAAATTAATTCATGATAAACTTGTTGAATTATTGGAAATGGATAATTCTTGTCTGTTTGTCGGTTGATTTAATTTTGGATACATTAGATCAAGATAAATTTGTAGAATTATTAGGAATTCATTTATTTTCCTAGAGATTATCTAGATAAAGTTGTTTTGATCAGATAAATTCTCTATTGGGTTATTTGAATTAAAACTGAGACTTTATCCTATAGCATCTCGTGTGGAAAATAAAAGATTCACAGAGATATTTTTTCCGCAGTTTGGCATACCAATCCTTGAGTTTGGCCTGCCGATGGACGTGTTCGGCCTACCGATTATGTAGTTTGGCCTGCCGATGAGCGAAGGATAAGATTACTCATTTTTACGTGGATCTTATCAAATTACTCCTACCGATTATGTAGTTTTTGAGACCTAATCTAATAAGGACTGACCCTAGACCCAACCTCTATAAATAGGGAATAAGTCTTAAGAGTTATTCAGATCAATTGAGAGATTAAGAGTGATACTCTGCTAGTGAGAATCTAAAAACTCCCTAAGAGCTTTTGTTCACAAATCACGAACACTTACTTTGGGTTCTCTCAATTGGTTGGAAGGAGAGTCACCTGGTGGAAGAGCTGTACATGTGAGCCCACACTCACTCCGGTTATGGATAGAGAATAGCCAAGAAGACCAGTTGGTTGAGGCTCTTCTAGAACGTTACTTATCTTCACAAATTGCAGAAGCTTTTCGGCACACAAATGTTAGTAAGATCTGGTTAATTTATGCATATAGTATATTAAACTTGTGTTTTAAAAATACTCTAATATAAAATTTTTAAAATTTTACTGTATACTATTTTTCCAATAATTGGTATCAGAGCCATAGTTTTTACGTAAATTTACGAGTTTGTGATTGTGCTATATATATAAATTTTGTGATCTTAATATCTCCTATGCTTGAATTTAATTTTATAGAGAGTTGGCACTCGAGGTTTCTATATATTATATGTTGTCATAGATTATATGGTGAATTTTTATTAATTAATTATGGTTGATTAAATTATTATTGAATTATTTATTAATTAATAAATTAATGCTGATTATGGTTTCTTAGAGGTTAGAATGTGTATCTAGGTTTTTCATGTAATTAGATGGTAGACTATCATCCCCGTCTAGGAATTGTTATTTAATTTTAAATTTTTAAGAATTGTATAATTAAATAATTATTCGGAGAAGACGGATCTAGAAGATTGATGATGGCGCTCCAAGGTATTTCCTAAGTCTCTAATTTTATGTTTTTGAATTATTGAAAATAAAATTGATAAATTGCTTCAAAATTGTATTTTTTGGAATAGGGATTTCTGTTCAGTCAGCATGCCAAACCCACTAGTTTGGCAGGCCGATTGGTCGTAACCGACAGGCCTATCACTCAAATCGGCCTACCGACCAAGAGCTGGAAAATTTCAAGAAAAGGTGTAGTTTATTCAGTGTAGTTTTAATTTTATTTTTGGGACAATTCTGAGAAACATTAAATTTGGACATGACCAGAAATATGAAATATTCGATTCATATGGGATTGAAGACTTGAAGATGGGCATTACATGGAAAAGGATACAACTTGAGGATTCAAGGATGAAGAATCGATATATGTCTCTATTATTCTCTTGTAATCTTAATTTTTTATTCTCCAGGGTGGAACAAAAATATTACGGTTATTGTTATTTTGCTTATAGCTTTGCTTGATTGCTTTGCTTATCTGTATTATAATATAATTTACCATGTATATTGATAACATGTCATATAGAATATAGAGTGCCGCTCATATTAAAATTGTTCATGCATATTCTTAAAATAAAACCTTGATTTCAAAAGATTGAGTAGGATAAGGTTTTCAAAGAGAGAACCTAAGGCCTCCATCGTTGGTCCATAGGCGTAACATGGTGGTCCCGATCCCTAGGAAGGGATTGCTATTATGTACCAGATTGGATCTCTGAGAGGATAAGGTATTTTAATATGATTTATGGTTACACACCCCTAGGTGGTGATTGTAAATCATGGATAAAATATTAAAACGATGGTTATACACTCACATTAATTTTTGTTATTAACCTCCCCTAGGAGCTCTGTTAATAAAATTAATGGCCAAATAAACGATTGTTAATATATGCTGGATCATACGGGTCCTGGATGGCATATATTAATTAGGAGGAAATCTGTGTTCTTGATTGAATTTGGCATGACTTCCCTAGGAGCTTGTTGAATTTTGAGTTGAGAATTATCATTGTAAGGTTGTGATATTTTCAAGGTTTTGACACATAAACACATTTGTATGGTTTTACATGATTGTGTTATCTTGCTAAATTATTATTATATGTTTGCTTATGTTTCGTATATGATTCTTTGTTGTAGATTAAAAATGTCTAAAAATGCTTTATCATTGATACTTGACAAAAACCTATTAACCGGTGAGAACTATAATGATTGAAAACGGAACCTAGATATCGTCCTTTCCTTTAAGAAACTGAAATATGTTCTGACAACCCCTTGTCCTCCCAAGCCTATGGGAGACTCAACTAATGAGCAATTTCAAGCACACGATCGCTGAAAAAATGCTAATGATCAAGCCCGTTGCTATGTTATGGCCAGCATGAATAATGTGTTGTAGGCTCAACATCAAGATTATGAGACTACGAAGCAGATCTTAGATAATCTTGAGGATATGTTTGGAGGCCAGGCCATAACAAAGGGGCAAGGGGCGCTTTGGAAACTCTTAAACTGTAAGTAGAGACCAGGGACATCTATAAAGGAGCATATGATGTGGGTCATGGGTTACCTCGCTGAGACTCAAACCAATAGAGCCGACATCAATGCTGAAACTCAAATGACTATGGTCTTTGAGACTCTGTCTAAGGAATTTATTTCATTTAGAGCTACTTTTAATTTAACCAATAGACGGGATATGACCTTGATGGAATTAATGAAACAATTACAAGAGTTTCAACTGCTAATCAGGGAGTCTCCTACGGGTGGAGAGGCCAACATGGTAGCTTCTTCTGGTTCCAATTCTAACTCTAGGAATGGAAAGAAGCAACAAGCCAAGAATGGGAAGTCTTCTATTCTTGCTAGTACCAAGAGCAAGAAGAAGAAGAAGAAGAACCTAAAGAAGCTTAAATGCTTCTTCTAAGGAAAGGTCGAGCATATCAAGAAGCATTGCAAGGACTTCCTTTCCAAAGGAGGTTGGTGTGATCTTCTGTATTTAGAAACTTGTTGGGTTGAGGAATCCAGTGAAATTTGGGTCATAAATTCTGGTGCAACTAATCATATTTGTGTTTCTCTGTAGGGGTTCAAAGAAACAAGAAGTCTGCTGCATGAAGACTTCATGCTTCGGATGGGCAATGGATCCTTGGTCTCAGCAGAAGTAGTGGGAGACGTCCATCTTTATTTTAATAATTATAGGAATTTATTTTTACAAGATTGTTTTTATGTTCCTAAATTTAAAAGGAATTTAATTTCTGTAACTTGTTTATTTAAAGACTCCTATTTGGTTTCTTTTAATGATAAAGTGGTGATTCGTAAAAATAAATCTTTTATCTGTTCTGGGTGGATGCAAAATAATCTATATTTTATTAAACCTAAGATGGACTTATTGCTTAATATGAGATGAATGATAATAACTCTAAAAGACTTAAGACTTCTCACTCTAATAAGACTTATCTTTGGCATTTGCGCCTTGTTCATATTAACCTGAATAGGATTCAAAGGTTGGTAAGGGATGGACCTTTAAGTCACTTAAAGGTGGAATCTATACCTCAATGTAAATCTTGTTTGGAGGGTAAAATGACTAAAAGACCATTCGGGTCTAAGGGCAATAGGGTCGAAGGGGTTCTAGAACTCGTGTATAGTGATGTTTGCGGACCGATGAACATCCGGGCATGAGGAGGGTATGAATACTTTGTCACTTGTATTGACGATTACTCAAGGTATGGGTATGTGTACCTAATGCACCACAAAAGCGAAACTTTTGACAAGTTCAGGGAGTTTCGGGCTGAAGTGGAAAAGCAATTAGGTAGACCCATCAAGGCACTTTGATCCGATCGAGGTGGTGAATACCTTTCTGATGAGTTCTTAGGACACTTATTAGAGAATGGGATTTTATCCCATTTGACTACGCCGTGCACTCCGCAGCAGAATGGCGTAGCGGAGAAAAGAAGTAGGACTTTGTTGGAGATGATCAGGTCCTTGATGAGTTATTCATCATTGCCTTTATCCTTTTGGGGATATGCATTACAAATCGCATGTTTTCTTTTGAACAATGTGCCTTCAAAATCGATCCCTAAAACTCCTCACGAGTTGTGGATGGGTAGGAAGATATCCTTAAACCATATTAGCATATGGGGGTGTCTAGCTCACGTCCTGTTTAAGGATCCAAATAAGTTAGAAGCATGTTCAAAAGTTTGCATGTTTATAGGATATCCAAAAGGGACTAAAGGGGGTTATTTCTATAACCCAAAGGAAAATAAAGTCGCGGTTTCAACTAATGCAAGTTTTCTTGAGGAGAGTTACATGGACGACTTTAAACCTCGAAGCAAAGTGGTGCTTGAGGAGTTAAGGAGTGATCCAATCACTCTGGAGGTTCTGAATGAAACCGTTCCGATTAGTGTAGAAAAACTAAACAAACTTGAACAACAACTTAAGGGGCTTTGGCGTAGTGGGAGGATCATGCGTCAACCTGAGAGGTATATGTTTAATAGGGAGGTCTTTTTAGCTAAACCGGATGAACATGATAGGGATCCTTATACTTACGTAGAGGCTATGGTGGATGTTGATTCAAAACTCTAGACAGAGGCCATGAACATAGAGATGAAGTCTATGGAGACTAATCAGGTCTGGGAGCTTGTGGATCTTCCTGAAGGGGTAAAACCCATAGGGTGTAAGTGGATCTATAAGAGGAAAATAGGATTAGATGGAAAGGTTGAAACCTTTAAGGCTAGACTAGTAGCTAAGTGTTACACACAAAAGGTAGGAATTGATTATGAAGAAACCTTTTCACCAGTAGCCTTGCTTAAGTCCATTCGGAGTCTCCTGTCCATAGCTACCGCTCTCGACTACGAGATTTGACAGATGGATGTCAAGATGGCTTTTCTAAATGGCTATCTTAATGAGTCGATTTATATGGAACAACTAGACGGGTTCAAGGTCATAGGTCAAGAGGGTAAGGTTTGTAAGCTGCTATAGTCAATTTATGGACTTAAGTAGGCTTCTCATTCTTGGAACCTAAGATTTGATCAAGTAATCAAAACTTATGGGTTCAAGGTCACAGGTCAAGAGGGAAGGTGGTTTTTCTACTGCTCTATGTAGATGACATTCTGCTTATTGGCAATGACGCTGGGGCATTGTCATTTGTCAAATTATGGTTGACCAAGCAGTTTGACATAAAGGACTTGGGTGAGGCTAATTTTGTTCTCGGTATCCAGATCTTTCAAGATAGGAAGAACAAAATGATAGCTTTGTCCCAGGCCGGCTACATAGATAAAATTCTCAAGAGGTTTGCAATGTAGGATTCCAAGAAAGGTGGGCAACCATCTAGGTCTAGAATTACTCTTTCTAAGAAAGACTCTCCAACGTCTGAGGAAAAAGAGAATACATGAAGAAGGTGCCTTATGCTTCGTCAGTGGGTAGTCTCATGTATGCCATGCTTTACACACTATCGAATATTTGTTATGCGGTTGGGATTGTAAGTCGATTTCAAGTGGATCCGGTACCGAACCATGGGGTTGCAGTAAAGCATATTTTCAAGTACCTGAGAAGGACTCGAGGGTATATACTTGTTTATTCGGGTGAGGACTTAACTCCTCTAGGATATACAGACTCAGATTTCAATCTTGTCTGGATTCTAGGAAATCGACTTTGGGTTTGTGTTTACTCTGGGCGGCGGTGCCATCAGTTGGAGAAGTGTGAAGCAAGATTGCACTTCGGATTCAACGATGGAGGCCGAGTATGTGGCAGATAGTGATGCTTCGAAAGAAGCAATGTGGCTCCACAAGTTCCTTGGGGATCTTGAGGTAGTTCTTGATATGGATAAGGCAATATCACTGTACTGTGATAACAGTGCAGCGATAGCTAATGCTAAGGAACCAAGATTTCACAAGAAGAGTAAGCACATTGATCGAAAAAATCATGTGATAAAAGACTTTGTTGAGGGCGAGCATGTCACGGTGTGTAAGATCACATCAGAGGACAATTTAGCTTATCCACTGACGAAGACACTTACTAGGTGAGTCTTCGAGAAGCATATGGAAGCTATGTGGATGCAAGATTTGTCGTATTTACTCACTTAGTGCAAGTAGGATGTTGTGAGACATGTATGCCCTAAGGAGTAAAAATGTAATATATTTTTGGAGACATTTTTATCAATAAAGAATTTATTTATTATTTATATACCAAATTTTGTCCTCTTTACGTTCATATTTGTTGAATGTATGTTAAGCAAACAATAGTATGAGACTGTCAGTCTAAACCTTTAAGAATTGGGCATATGATAGACAGATTATGCGAAAGACACGATTCTTGAGGTGACAGTCTAAAACATAAGATCCGTAATCGAGGGAATAAACCTGGGCACTTTATTCATGTAAAGATTGTGATGTTGTCTATATCCCTTTTGGGAGATGGTTTGTCTTGACCATCGGAGGTAGTCTCCGTGAATAAAAACATTGGCACATTGTCATAGGTGACGATGTGTTGGATCAAGACATAAAATGAATTGATTTGGATTAATAATTCTGTCTTGACAAATCGATTCACTTTAGATAATCATTTGTGTTGTATCCTAATCCTGAGATGAATAGTGGGCCCGTTGTCTTGATTTGTGTCTTTTGGTGTACCAAAGGGCGACACCCACATGTTAATAGTGGTATGTATGCCGGTACGTTGGAGGCATGACTCTTGATAGCGTAGACTTCTTATTCATAGATATGGAATCCATAGCTCCTCTTTAGGAGTAGTGATATCCTCTTATATACATTATCCTGTAATTGGAAAACTAGAGCGCTCAACCATTTGAATACATAGGTGTAACCAAATGGTATACTATCTTTGAATGGTAAGTTTTCTAATGGTGAGATAATGGAACTTAAGTTAAAAATAATCGGGAAGATAAGACAGAACTTGTCCTTAAGCCGATTATGGATAATCATATGGGGATACGATACACTATGATAGGTCATGGAGGCTTAGCTATTCGGGCTTTGTAATTCTATGTAGTTCGATAGTTCAGCTCCAAGCTTTTAGTGGAGTAGCATTGGAGTTGATAATTATGAAATGTATATCTAGGATATTGGGTTTCATAATTATCGAGAGCTTGAACTATATAAGTCCATTTGGTCCCCTTTGCTAGCTCACAACATCCTGTAACGATACGGCATGCTTTTCTAATAATTGGTGACTTATGTCGAATTTATCAAATTGGTTTAAAATTTAGAAGAATCAGATAATTCATGTCTATTTATCGGTTGAATTAATTTTGTGATAAAATTAATTCAAGATAAACTCGTTGAATTATTGGGAATGGATAATTCTTGTCTGTTTGTCGGTTGATTTAATTTTGGATAAATTAGATCAAGATAAACTTATAGAATTATTAGGAATTCATTTATTTTCCTAGAGATTATCTAGATAAAGTTGTTTTGATCAGATAACTTCTCTATTGGGTTATTTGAATTAAAACTGAGACTTTATCCTATAGAATCTTGGGTGAAAAATAAAAGATTCGTAGAGATATTTTTTCGACAGTTTGGCCTATCGATCCTTGACTTCGGCCTGTCGATGGATGTGTTCGGCCTGCCGATTATGCAGTTCAACCTGCCGATGAGCGAAGGATAAGATTACGCGTTTTTACGCGAATCTTATCAGATATTGATCCGAACTTGATTCTGTTTTGAGTTTTTGAGACCTAATCTAATAAGGACTAACCTTAAACCCAATCTCTATAAATAGGGAATGAGTCTTAAAAGTTATTCAGATCAGTAGAGAGATTAAGAGTGATACTCTGCTAGTAAGAATCTGAAAACTCCCTAAGAGCTTTTGTTCACAAATCACAAACACTTGCTTTGGGTTCTCTCAATTGGTTGGAAGGAGAGTCACCTGGTGGAAGAGCTGTACGTGTGAGCCCACATTTACTCCGGTCGTGGATAGAGAATAGCAAAGAAGACCAGTTGGTTGAGGCTCTTCTAGAATGTTACTTCTCTTCACAGATTGCGGGAGCTTTTCGGCACACAGAGGTTAGTAAGATTTGGTTAATTTTATACATATAGTATGTCAAACTTGTGTTTTGAAAATACTCCGATATAAAATTTTTTAAATTCCGCTGCGTACTATTTTTCTAACAATTTCGCTATTGAAATTGGTCTTCTCAGGATATTGCGGCTTTGTACGTGGTTATAGATTTTTTCAATGTTAAATTAAGCTCAATATATGCCTCATACCTTTGGAATGGTCATCTCTGTCTTTTGTTTGCTTAGGCTGGCACTTACGCTAGCAGCTCAATTGTTGGAGCCGGTGCCAATGCTAAGGTAGGCATTCGTGATAGATAATAGTTTTAAGTATTTTTTTCATTGTTAGTCCCATCACTCTTTTTCTTCCTTTTTCCATTGTTTTTACCTGTATTATGATTTTGGGCTTGCTAAGTTGGTTGCTACGATAGCTGCTGGGCTGTTGGTGCAGCTGGTGTTGGTGGATAATACGAAGTGCAGGCGATAACTGACAACCGCGATGCTTCTTCAGCATTGTTGTATTTCTATGCTAGGCTAAAAATTCACCTAAAGACATAGGAGGTTCTTATCCAACGAGAATTTGAATGCTCTTAGTTGCAAACATTTAAGAACAATAATCAAAGCTATGTCTTCTGAGCAATTCCAAACTGACACCATCTCCCTAGTAAAATGATCAACAAAAGATTTTAGAGACTCTATAGGTCCTCGCTTCATTGCCTGGAGTTTGTGAATTGTGTTATGAAAGCCTCGTATAGCTCCCCTCAGCATATAATGCTCCTTGGTCTTCAATATCTAAATCAGCACCTAGCCAGTCCACGTATAGTTGCATCAAAAGCACGACATTTAATGGCATATGGGAATTGAAAAGCTATGGCTGGTCATCGGGGTCCCCCTTGCCATTAAAAAGGCAAATATTTGGAAGTTTAAGCTTCGGGGGTAAGGGTTTAGCCATCACCTCGTCAGTGAATGGTTGTCCATTAGTGTTATCGAAATTGAGGGCTAGATAACCATGTCTTGTCCCCCACCTATTCATTTGTTCAACTAGCCTGAGGTGTTCTTGAAGGCTTACTACCGACCTATTAGTGTCTTGGGTGCCGATCTACGTGCCTGAATTCGGTTTCGTAGGTTCCCTGCTCCTCGGCCACTATTCTATTTGTTATTGACCAAGCCTAAGGTGCACCTTGTCTTAGAGCTAACAGCAATAATCCATCTAGGTCTTGATTGCCTCGGGCTTCTTCGGCTTCTCAGACTTCATGCCTTCTCTAGGCTCTACGTTGTCTGCTTCCTTGTGAACTTGATGCCCGAGCTCACTATAAATGTACTTCCTTCGAATCTCTAGTTCCTTCCTACAAATTTGCCCTATCTCTTGGTGTAGGTGAAGGATTGTCTTTAGCCAGGCAAGCAAGGTTATTCAACATGATCTTTATGCATTTGAAGACCCACATCAAATTTTCATAATTTTGAGTCAGAGTACCGAGTTGAGCTTACATTCTAGATTCGGGTTCAGGGGAGCATCTTCAAGTGGCGGCATCCAATTTTAATCATCAACAGGAGGAAGAAAAGGTGATGGGTCCTACTTGCCACCTCAGGTAGCACCATTATTATCATCAATTTGAATGCAATGGTTATTCTCATTGCCTTGATTATGATTATTAATTTTGGTACATGTTCTCGCCATTAAGTCTATGGAGAAATTTTCTTTTAGAAAAAAGGCTGGAAAATTCTTTGAACCTCTTCCTATAGCCAATTGTTGATGGTTAATACTCATTTAACAAGTAATCTCAAACTTTCACCATGATAATCACTCATGAAGAAACTAAATAAAGCAAAGAAGGAATTAAAAGCAAAAACACACGAATTAAGATTGGTTCACTGCAATTTAAAGCTACACCCACTATGGGTTTTCTCAGGTGGTAGAATTTCACCATAAGAAAATATGAATATAAAAGGTTTGTGCTAAGAATTGGACTTAGGCTATACTCGAAAGCTAGCCTCTATTTATAGCTCTCAAGGGTCGGCATAGCCTTGCCCTTTGAGAATTTTTTAAATTCCAATACATGATAATCTCCTCTCCTATTGGCCAAATGACATCGCCATGATCTCTTGTAACACTTATTGCTTCTGAGTATCTTAGATTTGGAGGATCTTAACTAGGTTGAGTGCTTATCGTTCTCTTGGAGATCTTCTAATCCAAATACATATGCAAATTCATTATTTTACACTTCTCGAGTATCAACTATTAGTGAACCTCTAAAATACACCAAGTCTATATGGGCTAAGGTTCTCCTCAGGCCTTTCTAGGGCCAATACCCAACTCCAAGCCAACTCCATGACCCGACAACAAATAATAACCTTCATCTTAATGTGACAAGCAATATTTACTTTTGCCTAGTATGATACCCCCGAACATTGCAACAATCCCACAACTGTCCCAAAAAGACAAAAACTCATCACCTGAGTATCACATGGGTAACCTTATTCTATTTTATTATTTTTATGGGCATTTGGTATGCAGTAATCTTGAAAGTGGGAAAAAAATCTACAAGATTCTCGCATAAGAGTTAGGAATTTTGAATCCTCAAAAAATTTGGTCTGATGGTATTTACTTTACCCCATTTTTAAAGGAAGGAGGTCTATGCAAGAGATTCCCATCATTTTCTTTTAAACAATGTAAACTAATAGTAAGCCAAACATAAATAGCAACAACAACAACAACTTAATTATCTAGTTGTAAGAGAGCTCCTAATTATTCAAATAACTCAAAAAAGATAGGATATATTTTAGTCCTAGCATCTATAATAGCAAAGACAGGGCCTTATGTGTAGTCTAGGGACACCTCCATAATCTCCAAGGTGTGGGGTTATGGGCCCAAAAACCATGTAAAAAACAACGAAATAGAGTTTTAAAATTTTTCATAAATTTTTAGGATTCTTCTCATGAGACTACATACAAATAATTGAATAAACACAAACTTACAGGATTGGCAATAGCCTTGGATGATCAAGCGTTCCAAGACCTTCAGATCTTCCTTGCTATTCTCCTCCTTTTGGATCAACTAGAGTATGGACATCGGTGAGATTTCTTGGATTATCTCTACAATATCTCCTTCCAACCTTTCTATTCGGTAGAGGTTCTTTATACTCTAAAGATGAGAGCTAAAGAACACTAGATGGAAGCCAAAGACAAGTTTTATCAAAAATAGAACCTCCAAGGCCTATTTATAGACACACTGGCTGGTAGTTAGAACGAAATCTCCAGAGAGATTTTCATGGAGAGAATCACGCCCACCACTAAGATGGTTGGGCGTGATCTGTCATTTCTCCAATAGGAAAATGGCTCGTGCCCCAACTACCTGATTTAGTGTGATTCTATATCCATCCAAAATATATCCGAGATCTGATTTTGGATTTGTTGATACTCGTTTTTTCGTAAGTGTAAGCCCAACTCATGCCACATAGCATGACCTAAGGTAAGATATGTAGACCCTAGCCACAAGGCAAGGTCCTCCAAGTGGGTCATGGTTTGGAAGACCAAGAAACATGAATGGGCCCATTTTATTTTGTCTAATTAGACTTTTAACCAACTTGGGAAGTTTTAAGTCTAATTAGTCGTATAATAAAATACATATGGATAGAAATTAGAGTAAAAAAGGCCCCATAAATCCATTTAGAAGCCTTAGCAAATCATTAGGACAAAGCCCATTTTAGGCCCATCTGACATGGCAATACACCTGTCGTGCCAGCTCACCTGTCGTGTGAGCTCACTCGCCACGCCAGCCTTGCCAGCTCACCCGTAGATAGCTCTATTGTAGAGACATGTGACTCCTATTGCTAGAGACAAACTCTCCTCGATCGGGGGGGTTAGAGCCAATTCCTAGGTCTAAACTTTGCTTAAAATGGCAAGGCAAGACTTTTGCGGCATGGATGCCCTAGTAGTAGGCCGCTTGGAATAGCACCTCTAGGTCGGCTAGCCATTAATGCTCCTGACGCACTCAGATCTACACTAAAAGACCAAGTTCAAATCTGAAGTGAAAATCTCCTACCATGGGGTGTTGCCACATATGGCTGCCCCCACAAAACCAAACCTAGAATCACCCCCAATTAAGTGGTCAAAAAAGAAGAAACCTAACCAAACTAGAACTCCATTTTTCTCTCTAAATATCCTCAGTAACACCTTTTAAAAAGGGGCTAATGAACCCATTCTTACTCAAATCAAAAGAGAGAAAAAGCATCAAGTATTCATTACCACCACAACCATTATTTTCTCCACCTTAAGACCTCTATAACCACCATAGCCACCATCTCACCTAAGCCCAAAAAACCACACCAACACCACAAACCACCATCAAATTGCCCCAAAATACTTATCAACCTCATCTTTGACCTCAATTCCATCTAGAAAATGTGTTAGCACGACCCAAGTCTACCAATTCAACTCATTGGAAAACTTCAAACTCCATACTTTCTGGTAAATTCCAAAAACACTCAAGTTGCTTACCCAATCTCTTTAGAACATGAAAACTTCATCAAATCCCTTTAAGATAAAATTACTCCACATCCCAAATAATCTCCATGCAATGATGATCAAAGCCACCGTTAATGGACTGTATCTCTTTTTCTCTCTAAAGCCTCTCTAGCCTTAACTACCCACCTATCACAGCTATCTTCCTGTGGGACTATTCCTCCCGCGGGACCAATACACTACATCATTTCATCAAAGGTTCTATATTTCCAACAAGTAGGCATATCATCAAGTACATAGGAAGTCCCTTTATAAACATTTACATTCCTCTCCCACGCCACATGCACGCTCGTAGGTCTCTTTTAGCAAAGTTAGCATCTACAACAAGACTCACTCTAGACTGGGGCCGCTATAAGGCGAGCCCAAACAGCCCATTTTAACAATTCCCAACCCTGAAATAGTTGTAGTGGACTCTATTAACTCTATCACCCACTGTACAACCAACTCAGCTTCTGTCAAGCAGCACTCAAGCCAATAAGAAAAAGCCAAAACCACAAAGTCTGCACCCTCCATGTGTGAAGGCCTACAACAAAAGAGCCCCAACATTTCATTACTCTATTGGGAAAGCTAGACTAGGGTTCCACAATGGATCCATCTTCCTTCAAGAAAATGAGAATTTCACTCGAAGATGACATTGAAGTGTCCATGTCTTCCTCGAACCGTAGCACCACCACACCTAACAAATCCAACAAGAGGGCCCTTGAGTTTGTGAAAATAATCTATGAAATTGCCCACATGCAAGGCACTCTAGTTCATGGAATCAATGACTTGCGGAACTTCCTCACCCGCTAGGCCAAACCTGTCGCGGCAGCACATGAGGAGGCTCTCGAGGGAGTCGTGGCCACCAATAAGGCCTGTCACCAAGCTCCCAAAAAAATAGGAAAAGGTTCCTTCACATAAGCTGATGTACTTGCCATCCTTATGAAGCATCTCTATAGCACTCTGTCAGAAGATTTGGAGTTCATCTCGATTCCACTACATCCAACTGAAGTCTATAACAAACCATAACCAAGGGGTATGAGACTCCTACTTTCACCCTCTTCGACAGATGGGAAGGAAACCCTAAGGAGCATGTACGCTGTTTCCTAGACTTGTTTAGGCAGTTTACCGGTGGCAAGGATCTAAGGCTGTAGAAATTCTCTAAATCCCTTATCGATCATGCTTACAATTGATACACCACTCTCACACTGGGATCTATCTGCACATGGGCGAATATGGTGAGCTAGTTTTGTAAGAAGGATTTTGAAAACGAAGAGAAGATCACGACCATCACTCTAACCAACACCCATCAAAGATAAAGAGAGCATCTTGTGGACTCCGTGAGGAGGTTTTAGGACCTTGCCTTAGACTGCTACAATGGGAGCAGTGAAGAGTCACTAGTTGAAATATGCATCAACAACATCATCCCTGAACATCAGATGCACTTGGAGAATGTGGGTATAAAGTAATTTTCAAAACTGTTGGAAGCTGAAAGGAAGACATTGGCATCAGTCAAGCTTCCCTTGGAAAATCAGAGTTAAAAAATTGAAAGGAAGGAGGTGTTACATTGATTAACCTCCTCCGACCAACTAACAAGACCTGCTTATCGTAACAAGAAGGAGAGGGATCGTGGGAGAGAAAGGGAAGTACTTCTTCTTGTGCTGTGTAGTGATGAGTAGTTTCATGTTATCCTTGATCAATGGATCTGGAATGAATTGTTTTGCATCTATCCACCCTAGAGGCAAACTACTGTCGATGACAAGAAGCATCCATGGTATTTCCAACTGCACCAATATGTTGGTCTTTCAATGACGGAATGTCAAGTCCTCCAGAAGATTTTTCATGCCAAGATCTATGATGGTATCCTTGAGTTTTCAGCCAAAGCATAAACTATCAACACCAACATGTTGCCGTGACATAGAGGAAAGGAAGTTTGTGTTGTGCTCTCTTGTTCTTGGAGAAGGAAGAAAGTGGAAGAAGATTCAGACGAAGAGATGTGTCTGTGGCAGACTAACCTAAAGCCTCTAGAGCGGTTATGGGAGACCTCCTAAGCAGTTATGGGAGACCTTCTAGGGCAACGATCAGGCTTTTTGGTGTAACTACAGCAAACCTAATTGGTACAAGAAGCTAGTTCCTTAACTTGTGGCATGGGGGGATGAGCCAGATGATGAAATGACTCCCAGGGGGCCTAATTCCATGAACAAGCTAGGACACACTTCTAGAGTAAGGTTGCCCTGACCAAAGCTGATGCAAAGGCTCCTAGGTCTGACAAAGAAAGGCAAATGTGGAGATTCGTGCTTGCAAAGGAAGGAGGACAAGAGCTAGGTTCTAGAGAAATGACCCATGCAACCAAACAGGGGGCTGTGACACCACCTGTTGTGCCACAAATGTCATGTCAGAGCCCTTGGAAGCTCCATTATGGGAGCCGTCCAATAGGAATAACCCATCTCCGAAGAGAGTTCCTAGAAGGGAAAAGTTTGCTATGGTAAGCAACTCTAGGAAGAAGAAACCCAACATGATCGCATCCAATGCAGGGCTTCTTCCTAAGCAAACACTCGAGTAGGCCCTGTTGATGGAAGGGTGCCTAAGGCAGAGATCCATGATGTGCTTATTCCCACGGATATTCCTGCTCTGGGGGGAAGGTTAATTTGATGCACTTATGTCTGATGCGGACTATTATTTGTCGATGCCTAGCACAGGACATTCCTATACTATGACCCCTAAGTCACTGCTTTCAAACAAAACGCCCGTGGTCCAAGGTGGGGACAATGTTCACTTTGGTACGTAGTGTAGAGGTGCACCATGGAAGAGGGTTTGCACCGAGCATCTAAAAGAGCAATGTGATGAATGATTGTTAGGAGGTCATGGCTTGGAACCTTTCGCTTTGAGGAGGAGGTTCATTTGGTGAGGGCTTACAACTTTGATGAGCATGGTACCAATTTCAGAATGTTTTGGGAGCTAGGAGGGGGGTCTTCCAGGTCCTTCGATGCAAGTGCTTGGTTCCAAGATTCTCAAGGATGTTCAAATGAAGACTCTAGAAGCCTTGATGGACCCACGACCATATCCAAAGCAATCATATAGAATGGGAAGTCTTTTAGTGAGGCGACAAGAGAGTCCCCTCTCTTGAGAAACAATCTGACTCCCATCATGTCATGGTAGTGGCAATGTTACCCTTCCGAGAGGCACGAGTCATGGACAAAGAACAGGCCTGACGAAAGTCCTTTGTCGCGCATGCCCTCCACTAGAGCCCTAAGTTCAAGTCCTTGTTTAACCAACTTTGTTACAGATCCAAGCTTGGTTGGCGGCCACAGAAGCCCTCATGAAGATCTCAGCAAACTAAGGACTGCAATGTTATGCCAATGACGTTCACGCAGGATGGGCATTCTTGGAAAGCACCGACTCTGTGATGTTAACCGACGAGAACATGAAAGTGGCTTACCCCAATCACAAATGCCCTTTGTATCTTAAGGCCTGGATCAATGACACGCACATCTGACAGGCCCTTGTGGAAACCAGCTCTTCAATCTAGGTCGCGCCTTTACCTATCCTTACTGCCGCAAGAATCCCCTACAAAAGGATCACCAAGATGGAGAGAGAGATAATGGGCTTTAGGAACACCATTGAGACTTCCATGGGGAGCATCATGCTCGACCTCAAGGTTGGACCCCAAAGATCCCAAACTATGTTCTACATTCTGGATGTTGACGTAAGCTATCATGTCTTCCTCAGGAGGCCGTGATTCAATAAGCATAAGCTCGTGTGTTCCACATATCACCAATGTGTAAAGGGAAGGATAGACGCAAAGGTCAACCGTATTCCGACAAACCAAGTTTCATTCGATCAAAATGAGATTCACTATGCCAATGCCAAGCTCTACGATGACCTTGCCAAACGAAGGCAAGCCAATATTGCTAAGGCCACAGGGACACCATTGTTGCCATGGAATGAGATAAAGGATCTTGATGATGAAGAGCTCCACAACACTCTCATAGAAAAGCAAAGGAAAAGGAAAGAGATAGTCACCTGCCATGTCAAAGTCACCCTGCCTGATGGGAGGGTGTCATACCGGTTATGATGGTGTGGAAGGCCTGACCATTGGACGTGGGAGGATCTCGAGTCCAGAGTAGAAGGTCCAACATGTTCCACGCGGGAGAAGCATCACCGACAGGCCACGAAGAAGAAGAACCACCGCTAGTATCAAAACACATACAAGATGGGTCTGATGTGGTCATTGAGCCTCTCAATCCATCTGTCAAGAAGCTGGCGCTAATAATGTGGTGTCTGTAATTCTCACATACAAATTTAGCTAATAACAATATATTTGCATTGTGTTATAATTGTTACTGAGATACTTAATTTTTATCAATTTGATATAGGATTATTTGTTGCACTGTGAAGGCTTAGTTTCTTCGACCTAAAAGCTCAATGTACTAGATTAAACATGTTACAATTTTAATAGTTGAGTTATTTGTGTGCATATGGTTTTAATTGTATAACTATTTTACTTATTTGTTTTATATATTGACCTAATCGTGGATTAGGTGCTTGTACTAATTAATTGTTTTAAATTACTAAAAGATTTGTTTGGAATATATTTTATTTGTATCATTTGTCATTGTTATTATTGTTATCTGGTATATTATACGTTGGCTTGTCTCTTGTGAATAGTGTCTTTTAAGTCTATCTGGGCAAAGTTGGGTTAGAAGATATAGATGACTCATGGAAGTCTTCCCTTAGGACATCACCTTCAATCCATTCTCGATAAAAAAGAGAGAGAATCTGGACAAGTACTCAGTGTCGGTTACTTAGCATCTAGTTTCTTCAATTACTAAACTTTTTTACTTATTTCAATTATTGCCATCAATTCCTCTTCATATGCTACTATTCTCTAGTCCTTAGGCACTCATAATCTCACTCTAGATTTACTTTCCATGATTTCCTCTTATAATTGTTCTTCCAACTACTATTTCACCGAAGGATATAACCTTCCAGCTATAGATGTCTTCTCTAGCATTTTTTTTTTTTAAAATAAGCTCTTCAAGAAACCGTTCTTTTTCTTGTTACTCATATCATGAAGCAGCTCTTTGACTAGCTAAAGAAGTTCATGGGTAAGATGGTTAAATTACTTCCTTACGTGTATGATTAGTTTTTGTCAATTATTCATTTCAGTAAATATGTTGTTTTTATAACAAGCTTATATGTGAGTGTGTATTTGTATATATATTCAAGCTTTTATAAATGATTGATTTCTATATACGGTTTTGTTAATAAGCTTATTATGTGAATTATGTGATGACTACTAATTTCATAATAAATATTTTGTATTATGATTGTTTTGACCTAATTAAGATATATGTATATATACATATATATTTACACACTAATAACTCTTGTGTCTTAGTTATTAAGTTAATAGAAATATGTAATAAATGTCTTTGCTCATACTTGATTCGAGATGTGTAGTTAATATAAAATGGATTTATGAGAACTTTTAGTAAGATTAGTACACACCTATGATTTTTGTTGTTTGCTATATTACCTTGTATTTAGAGTATACTTGTTGTGAAATTTGCTAACGTATAATTAATGAAGTATAGGTATATATAGATGGTTATCCATTCCATTTGGTCATTTATTTTTAATAATTCATGCATGCCATGTTATCCTGTGTTGTTGACAAGCAAGCTATGTATGATGTACCCTTATAATATAGTTACTTGCAAAGAATAGTTTCATCTAGTAATCAAAAAACGCTTGTTGGTTTAAACAGTTATACATTGCCTAGTTCTCTATAAATTTATGTTTTTTAATCAGATTCTTTAAAGTGCGCTAATATATACGTGTGTGAGTGTGTGAAGATTGCATGTATTGCTTATGAACAAACATGTTATAGTTATAGGCTACAATCTATAGTGTTAAGTGTTTGACTATTTGTAAATGTTCTAGCAACATTGTAGCTAGTATTTACCTATTGCCTTTAATATGATTTTGTAGTAGATTATTGACGTTTTGTACTTTGTTTTGCTAGTTACATAACTACTTTAGTTTTCTTTATGATTACTATATATGGGAGCTATACATTTTGAAAGTAAAACAAATACTATTTCAAGTGTATAATATTATCCTTATATGTGCCAATAAAAATTAGGCATAGTAGCACATTGGATTAGATAGGACACGGACACCTTCCACTAGTTACCATTTGTCTCGATACGTGGTCAGTAGAAAATTCATTTCGACTGCATTACAAGATTGTTATTGTAATATATATAATTTACTATATCACTTGCAATCATGAAATAAAGGCATATGTATAGTTTTCTAAAGAAAATCATCGTACTACGAGAAAGAGACTATTTATATGTGCGATGTGTAATTAGATTGTAGGTGGCTGTAATTAAGTTCCATAAGATAGCCTATGACTCAAGTGGTTTCATGGGATAGCCTGGGACCATTTTTTGGACCTCTTTGTAGTTCCTAGGATCAGGAGACTATAGTGTCTCATGGGGTAGCTTAAGGTAGTATTACTCAATCAAGGTTCGTTGGTATGCATGCATGCTTATAATAAGCCTGAGTGGGTGACTCATGGTGTACATTACTATACGCGCATTAAATGTTTTTATGATATAGTAGGTACGATTATGTGTCCATACATGATGTCACTACATTGCATAGTTTCTACTTACTGGGCATTAGCTCATATTGTTCTTGTGATATAGATAAGGGTATATCTCAGTAATGTTAGTTTGGAGGTTGATTGGCATGCTCTGTTTTTGTGACTCCGCGTATATGGACACTGCTGACTTTACATGGACACACTTTTATTAAAACTTCAGAGTTTTGTACTTATAATTACTATGGGATTGTTATAAGTATGGTTTGAGCAGCATCTTATTTTGGGTTGTAAATGCTTGTAAATATTTATTATCAGCCCATTTTTTGTGAGTATAGACCCATAGATGTTTGTAAATTACAAGGTTTTCAAAAGTTCAAATTTCCCACTGTTTTCTTAAGTAATTACACTAGTTTTAAATAAAGTATAATGCCGCCTAACTTAATTCTATGTTAATAGTGTGGTTAAGTTAGGACGGGCATCACAAATAAGCACACAATTGTCACCTGAGGAGCGCAGCCACATGATACACCTCTTGAAAGAAAATTCCAACGTGTTAGCTTAAAGCTACGAGGAGATGCCTGGACTTGAACTTAACATGGCATACCATGCTTTGAATGTGGCACCTTATGCAAAACCCATGAAGCAACTGAGGAATAACTTCCATCCAAACGCGGAAGCACAAATCAAGACTGAAGTGGAAAAGATAAATGAGGTTGGATTTATCAAGCCAATCAAACACCCCACTTGGCTGGCAAACATAGTTCCCATAAAGAAGAAGAAACAGCAAGTCCGAATTTGTGTGAACTTTCAAGATCTTAATCAGGCATGTCTGAAGGACAAGTTCCTTCTTCCAAACATGGATGCCCTCATCGACTCTATGGCGGCGCATGGCATGCTTTCGTTCATGGATGGCCATAGCAGATACAACCAAATCAAGATGTCCGTAAAGGACACGAAGAAGACAACCTTCTGGACTACTCTTAGGAACTTTTACTTCACCGTTATGCCATTTGGACTTAAGAATGCTGGCGAAACATATCAACGGGCTATGACGGCTGTGCTCCATGATATGATGGGGAAAGTGGTGGAGGACTACATGGACGATTTGGTGGTTAATTCCAAGATGAGAGAAGGCCATTGGGATGCTATGACAAAAGTCTTCGATAGGTGCCAAAAGTATAACCTCAAGATGAACCTGAAGAAATGAGCACTTGATTTGTAAGTTTGGCATACCATACAAGATGATGAGTGATAATGGAACCCTATTCATCAACAACATCATCAGGACTACCTTACAGGAATGCGGAATCAAGCACCAAAGATCCACACCATGCTACCCACAGGGGAATAGACAAGTCAAGGCAACTAACAAGACTCTCATCTGTATCCTGTGTAAGATGGTGCATCAGTACGCTGGGTGCTAGAGCATACACCTTCCTAACACACTTTAGGCATATCAGACTTTGCCATGATCTGTAACCGGGTTCTCCCTATACTCCCTCGTCTGTGGCACAGAAGCAGTCCCTATTGTCAAGCTGGAGGTGCCCTCTGTGAGAGTCACCATGGTCAATGACTTGGAATGGGACGCAATGTCCTGTAGGATCATAAGAATGCTTGACTTGGAGGAGGTCGACGAAAGGAGAGAAGCTGCACAGCAACAGACCGACATTTATCAACATTGTGCCAATGAAGCATACAAGAAGACTATTGTTTAAGAGAGTTTTTTGTGCGGGTTTCCTAGTCTTGAAAATAGCCGACCACTTCAGGAGACAAATATATGCACCAAGTTTCATCTAATTGGGAGGGGCCTTATGTTGTGAAAGAAGCTTATGATAGTAGATATTATGAATTGATTGGTTTTGCAGGGGGATCAAGCGTTGAGATCATAAACGAGAAGTGGCTCAAGTGCTACTATTGCTAAGGAGCTCACGACCCATTTCTTTTAACAAAGAGGTCACCTAAGGGAGTACGTTCCTGTTGCAGACACTGGGCTCAAAGGGGTTGCCTACCAGAGTCACATTGCCAAGTAGGGCGTTTACTACTCTTCTTTTTGAATTTCCTCAAAATGTATACGTCAAAAAAATGCGTAAAGGATAAATACCATGCGTATAGAAATGCATCTTTTGTAATCCCCCCATTATTAATGCAAAGAGAGAGAAGGGCAGAAGAACAAAAAGGTTACAAGTTCACTACCATGGTGCCAACATAGCAATACCACAAACAAGTTCAAAAAAAGAAAGAGGGGAGTAGAACGGAGTAGTATGGATCTAGTGAACTAGCCATTATTCAGGCGCCCGAGTGCCTCTACTGCCACGATAGCATCATCATGATCGGCTCTAAATCTGGGTGACATGAGGTGGGACCTCTTTTTCTTCAAAGCCGCTAAACTTTGCTTCCATGCGTGCAATCCGAGGATCAAGGTCGGCAATCTTAGCAGACACGCTATGTGCCTTGAACATGGCATGTGCAACATCTCGGATCCAAACTGGTAGGCCATCTACATTGCACCTGAGGGCCTTGGCATCACAACATATGTCTCTCTAGAAAAGTAGCGAGGACTTGGAGATCTCAGCGAGGGGAGAGTTGTGGAGACCAACTAGCACCAAGCTCAAGCCTGCAAAGATGGAGTGGTAGAAGTACTTGGATATGCCATCCTCTGGAACAAAGTTTTGCATACATGAGTGAAAGCTTCTTCTAGGAAGGGAACTGTAGCTCCTTAAAAAGGAACAAGCTCCAACTCGCCTCCTACTTCATACTAGACAGGAGTTGCACCAAGCTTCGCCACATTGAATGACTTCAAGAAGGCATCTATGCCTTGGTCCCATCATAGGAGGTACATGCTCCCATCGGAAGTGGACTCACCTGAGGCAGCAAGAACAGAGGCCTTTGGCACAGGAATCAGTGGGGATGAACTGGGGGCTGCAGGAAGGTCTTCTTCCGTCATCTGTGGAACGGAAGTATAGGTCCTATTTGAGGAAGCAACCAAGTCCACTATATAGCTGTTAGAAATGTCCTACACCTATTGCTACAGGCGAGCTTCTTGATCCAGTGAAAGGCCATCATCCTATGACGGGTCAGTTTCAGTGACAGAAGCGGCTGAGGCTGGAGCTCTTGATGCTTCCTTACCTGTGGGGATGTCATCCTACAACAATACAAAGAAAAGGAAAGTTACAGACATGTTGTACACCACCAAAGCTCTATCAAGTCTCTCACAAAACATAATAAATACACAAGAACCAAAAAAAAAAAAAAAAAAACTTCTTATAGGTGGGTGGTCATAGGAAAGGCCAATCGGTTGAAAGTTTCGACACTATTACAAAGGCTAAAGGCAAAATTGTCTCAATCTAAAACACCTAAAAGCCCCCTATGGGAACATCGGCAGGAATGCTATCGCTCACATGCACTGCAAAACTCAGTCTTAAATACCTAAAAGGCCCGACGAGAATGTCAAAGTATACCATCGCACGAGGTTGTGGTAATCCCCCTAAAACATTGCTGGGAGGCCTTTAAGGTATCCATAGAAAAAGGCCAGACGAGGGCATCAAAGGATACCATCACACAAGGCTATGGTGATGCCTCGGTAATGCTACAGAGAAGCCCGAAAGGTGCCTACAGGATGGGTTAGCGTCAGGTATAACCCACCAAGGCAAGTTAGTGCGGGGGTCCTAACCCACTGGGGCAGGTTAGTGCACGGGTCTAACCCACTGAGGTAGGTTAGCATGTGAGTCCAACCCATTGAGGCAGGTTAGTGTCGGGTGAAACCCACTAAGGCAAAGTGCACAGGTTTGACCCACTAAGGTAGGTTATTATGCGACTCTAACCCACCGAGGCAGGTTAGCGCCAGGTTCAACCCAGTTAGGTTGGCGCCGAATCTAACCCACTTGATTGAAAGCTTGGTCAGACGCTTAGTTGGAGGCTAGGTTGGAGCCACTCTTGTTTAGTTACTTCGACACGGGACAATGGGAATTACTTATTTTGCACACGGTTATGGATTGCTACTGACAAGTATCTAGTGTACTTAAACAACGGGCACATACATTTTGATTTTGCAGGTGGTTAGGGTGGCATGCATACTCTCAAACGTGTGGTATAGGGGGAAAGCAAGCATGTTAACATACCTGAGCAGCGGGAACATTCTCCTGCATCATGGGCTCTCTTGCAACATTTCCCTCCAAACGGATGAGGTCGTCCACAATACTCTTCTCCTAACAAGATGGATCAGTGGGAAAGTCTCTCTTTTGGTACAGGTTCAATCAAGGCAGCAGCGTCCTTTGGAACTTCAAGCTGGCCAACAAAATTCCTGTAAGAAAAGAAAGTTTTCAGGACAAGGCAAGGATGCACTCATACATACATTTGAAGCAAAACAAAGAGAGAGAAAAAAGAATCGAGAAGTTGAACGACACAAATGCCTAGCCCTGCAACGTCTCTTTGATTGGAGCAGGGTCTTTCTCTGTGGACTGAGAGGTTAACCGCAACAAGACACACACAGTGAATAGTCAGAGAACTGGAGAACACACGGTTAAGAGGGGATCAAAGCAGAAAGTGTTAGCTTGGAAGATGGGATCAGCTCTTAACCTCCAGAAATCACACGGGTTAATGAAAAGCATACAAAGGAAGAGATGTACACAGAAAAAATAGGAATCAATAAAGGGAAAAGAAAAGGAATTCGGTTTACCCTTGTGGTCCCCTTGGAAGAAAGTTGCTGCATAGATGTCCAGTCCTCTTCATCACGAGCCTTGCCTTCCCCTCAGCTTCTGCTGGTAGAGGTTCCCTTTTGAACATCGGCCAGGCACGAACTCTTTCTTTAGGCAATGGGAACTGAAGAGGTGAGCCTTTTAGGAGTTGGTTTAGGGGAGGTAGTTGGGACTTCCTTGGTAGGGGCGAGTTCCTAATGTGGCCTTGCACTTACTCCCATTGGCGGATGAAGAGCTTGTGTAAGGAACAGAGACATCTTCCTATGGGATGTCACCCACCAAGGACCAGAAGTCTTCGGTGATCAGCCAAAAGGGGAACCTAGCCCTCTTTGGGAGGTCTGCACAGTATGAGCATTAAGAGACCTACAAGTCTCACCGGTGGCGTCTGCTGCAAGAGAGGAAACTTATCATGCGGCTGAACCAACCATCTTGTGAAATGCTATTAGTGCCCTTCACCAATACTTTTGAACTCGGGTGTACACTTGGCTAGGTACCATACGTCGAGAATAGATACGATATCAGTCACAAGGGCCAAGAATCTGTTGCTCACTGTAGGAAATACAGCAGTAATTAGCTTAGAATTTTTTTTTGTAATTACTATCCCTGATTGATAGGACTAAATTAGTGCTTAGAATTAGCTAAATTAGTGGTTAGAATCTTTTATTGACATCCCTGGAATTGTGGGATTAATAAGAAAAGATTTTTCCTTTCTTAGCCTAGGCTTGTAAACGTTATATATATTGTCATCTATCATTCTGTAATATACACTTTTCAGACTAATAAAAAAGGAGACGTTTTTATCTCTTATATTCTGCAATATGGTGTCAGAGCTGTAGGAAATCACTGGGATTCAATTGTCTCTTTAGCCTTAATTGCTATCACTTTTTTCTTTTAGGCCTTCATTGCCGATTGTGTTCTTTTTTTTTTTTTTTTTTTCCTCTGACTTTCATCACCATTATTCTCCCCATATTACCTACTGTTTTTACCTCTTCTTTTCTTGTAAGTCCAACTATCAGCAGCAAGAACCATGTCTGAAATTAAAGCTACCCATGTCTCTCAATCCGAAGAAGAAAGTTCCCACCCAACAAATAGTGATTTACAGAACATTCGAGCCACCTATAGACTAAATGGAAAAAACTATTTGAAGTGGTCCCAATTTGTTCGAACCTATTTAAAAGGTAAAGGGAAACTCAGTCATCTTATTGGAACAGGACCAAAGAAAGGAGACCCGAAATTTGATGCTTGGGACGAAGAGGACTCGATGATAATGTCATGGTTGTGGGATTCGATGAATCCTGAAATCAGCGATACTTGCATGTTCCTGACCACTGCCAAAGAAATATGGGACTCCATTCAGCGAACCTACTCAAAGGCCAAAGATGCAGCCCGAATTTATGAGGTCAAAGTCAGAGCTAGTACAATCAAACAAGGTGACAAAACAGTGACTGAGTATGCCAATTCTCTTAAAAATCTATGGCAGGAACTTGATCACTATCAGGTCTTTGAAATGAAATGTGCTGATGATGCCGCAACCTTGAAGATTTTCATTGAGAAGGACCGTGTTTATGATTTTCTCGCTGGACTCAATCAATAATTTAATCAGGTTAGAGTGCAGATTCTTGGGAAAGAGGAGACGCCTTCGTTAGAAGAAGTGATCTCACTTATCTTGTCAGAGGAAAGCCGGAGAGGCATCATGCTGGAGCCGATTCAAGTTGCAGAAGGATCAGCACTTACAATCAGAACTGAACAAACAAAGGCATCAGAAATCGGGAAAACACAGCCAAGAGCAGAGCTTACTCGGACTGCAGAAGGTGGAAGAGCTGATCAGAGTAGATTTTCTGGAAAGGACAATCAGAACAACAGAGACAATCTTTGGTGCACTTACTGCAGGAAACCGAGGCACACTAAAGAACATTGCTGGAAATTAAATGGCAAACCACCTACTTCCAGCAAGGAGTGGGGTTACAGAGGAGAGCAACCAAAAACTTACGGTCAAGCTCATATGACAGAGCAGGCCACTCCCTCAGAAAAAAGGGAGCAAGAAGGACTCAGCAGTGAGGAAATTGAAAGGCTCAGAGGCCTAATAGGATCTCTCGAAAAATCCTCCGGTACATGCTCATTGGCACTCTCAGGTAAATCACTACTCTCCTCTGGATTAAATGCCTCAGAAAAGTGTTTTGAGAACTCTTGGATAATCGATTCAGGGGCCACTGATCACATGACTTATTCATCAAAGTGTTTTAGTACCTATAAGCCATGTCCAAGCAATAAAAAAATTTCCGTAGCAAACGGTTCTTTTGCCACAGTGGCAGGTCTAGGAGATATACATGTGACTTCCTCCTTTGTTCTTAAAGATGTACTTCATGTCCCAAAATTATCTGCCAATCTTATTTCAATCCCGAAAATTACAAAGGATCTAAAATGTCACGTAAATTTCTATCCTACTTACTGTGTTTTTCAGGAACAGGATTCGGGGAGGAAGATTGGACTTGCTAAAGAAAAAAACGGACTTTACTATCTTGAAACACCGAGTTCTTCAAAGAGTGTCATAAACAATCTACCCTTGTCACTACTTAGTTCCTCGAATAAAGATGCCATTTGGCTTCAGCATTTCCGTCTTGGTCATCCTTCCTTTAGAGTATTAAGAGTCATGTTTCCTACTTTGTTCAAAGGATTAGATATTACAGATTTTCATTGTGATATTTGTGAATTTGCAAAACATACTCGTGTTTCTTTTCCTATTAGTAATAAAAGAAGCTCTCATCCATTTAATTTGATTCACAGTGATATATGGGGACCTTCTACAATTCCAAACATCTCTGGGTCACGTTGGTTTGTTTCTCTAATAGATGATTGTACTCGAGTCACCTGGTTGTTCTTGCTCAAACACAAATCAGATGTGAGTTTTGTCATTCTCAATTTCCATTCCATGATTCAAAACCAATTTGGAGTAAAAATAAAAAGTTTTCGGTCTGACAATGCACGAGAGTACTTCAATCAAACTTTATCCCCCTACTTTCAAAAGGAAGGAATCATCCATGAGTCATCCTGTGTTAACACACCTCAACAAAACGGGGTTTCTGAAAGGAAAAATGGCCATTTACTCAATTCTACTCGAGCACTGTTATTTCATGCTAATGTTCCTAAAACCTATTGGGGAGAGGCTGTCCTCACTGCAACATACATGATTAATAGATTGCCTTCGAGAACATTGGATTTTAAGACTCCCATGGAGTTACTAGCACAGTTTTATCCACACATCCGAACTTCTAATGGTCTTCCACCTAAAATATTTGGATGTTCCTCATTTGTTCATGTACATAGTCCGAATAGAGGAAAACTAGATCCTCGGGCAGTCAAGTGTGTCTTCATTGGTTATTCTTCCACTCAAAAGGGATACAAGTGTTACAATCCTCTCTTAAAAAGACTCTACATAACCAAAGATGTTTCTTTTGATGAAACCAAACCTTATTTTTCCAAATCTTATCTTCAGGGGGAGACATCATCAATAGAAGAAAAAGACTTTGACATTCTTAATCTCTCACTCACATCTCCAAAAACTGTTCAATCCGTGCCCGTGACTATCCCAGAACCTATCCAATTGTCCATCCAAGAATCAATTCAACCCGTGCCTGTTCAAGAACAAAGTCCAAAATTTGTACCCATCTATGACTCTTTTAGATTTCCACAGGTGTACTCAAGGAGAGAAACTGTTTCAAATCCAACGCAAGTCCAAGAATCCAATCCAAGTCCTGCTTATGAAGACATGGTAAGCCCAACTTCTCCTTCACATACATCTACCACTGAAACACATGCAATTGACTTAGATTTACCTATTGCTGTAAGGAAAGGTACTAGAGAATGTAGAAATCGACCCTTATATCCATTATCCCACTATGTGTCCCTTATGCGTTTTTCACCATCACATAGGAATTTTCTTGTGAATCTCAATACTGTGTCAATTCCAAACACCTTATCTGAGGCATTATCTAAAAGAGAATGGAAGGATGCTATGAGAGAGGAAATATATGCATTGGAGAAAAATAAAACATGGGAGATTGTTGATCAACCAGAAGGGAAGAATTTGGTTGGCTGTAAGTGGGTGTTCACTATAAAATATAAGGCTGATGGTTCACTTGAGAGATACAAGGCAAGATTGGTGGCCAAAGGCTATACCCAGACGTATGGAGTTGATTATCAGGAGACATTTGCACCAGTTGCAAAAATGAATACAGTACGGATATTATTGTCATTAGCTGCTCTCTTTAATTGGGAACTTCAACAGTATGATGTGAAAAACGCATTTTTGCATGGAGACTTGGAAGAAGAAATTTATATGAAGATTCCACCAGGATTCAAAGAAAAAGGGACTGTTAATAAGGTCTGTAGACTGAGAAAGGCCTTGTATGGACTTAAGCAATCACCTAGAGCCTGGTTTGGGAGATTTGCTAAGGTGATGAAGAACACGGGTTACAGACAAAGTCAAGGAGACCACACACTATTCATCAAACACTCTAATTCAGGGGGAGTAACAGCTCTACTGGTGTATGTTGATGATATAATTGTTACAGGGAATGATGAAAAGGAGAAGGAAATTTTGAAACAGTGCCTAATTCGAGAATTTGAAATAAAGGAGCTCGGGAGGCTGAAATACTTTCTCGGTATCGAAGTGGCATACTCAAGGCAGGGGATTTTTATTTCACAGCAGAAGTATGTAACAGACTTGTTGAAAGAAACAGGGATGCTAGCTTGTAAACCAGTCTCTAATCCGATAGAGCCAAATCACAAACTTGGAGAAGCAAGAGAAGATCAGGTTGTGGACAAGGAGATGTATCAGCGTTTGGTGGGAAAACTCATCTATCTGGCTCATACTCGTCCAGACATTGCTTATTCAGTGAGTGTTATTAGTCAATATATGCATGATCCAAGGGAAGCACACCTACAAGCAGCACTTAGAGTACTTCGCTACTTAAAGGGTAGCCCAGGCAAAGGAATTGTATTCAAGAGAAATACTGGACTTACTCTAGAAGCTTATACAGATGCGGATTATGCAGGATCCCCTACTGATAGAAGGTCTACCTCTGGCTATTGTACCTTTCTTGGCGGTAATTTGGTAACATGGAAGAGCAAAAAGCAAAATGTGGTGGCAAGGTGTTAGACCCCCTAACTTCGAATTAAGTCAGTGGTGACAAATCTTGGATGTGGGTGGCCCATGTCCAAGGCAAGGGGGCATGTGATAATCCCTTTGCATGGTTCGGACAAAGGATCAGCATGCAGGCACAAGGTGGCCTTGGCCATGCATGCGGGTCAGGCAAGAAATGTGCACGCAGGTGCCTGGCGCGAGCATTTGGACAGGCGCGCGGGGATCTCGGACTGGCAGTGTGACGTGCGCTCGGGTGTGCGGACAGGCGCGCGAGGACCTCGGACTGGCAGTGTGACGTGCGCGCGGGCGTGCGGACTGGCATGCGAGAAACTCGGTTCAGACAAGGCCCTGCGGGAAAAGGAAACGTGTGCGAGTGGTGCGCACAAAGTCCGCGAAGCAGGTGGCCCCAACGGCTAGCACTAGAACGTGGGCATAACGGCTGGATTTCCGAAGGCACGTGGGCGCAAGTTGTGGGCGATCGTGGCCAGCCAACGGCTAGATCATGCCTGCGCCCCACGTGGCCCATGTTCGCGCATTAGCAGGCGAGTGGGCGTTAGTTGGCTGCACGTGGCGTGCAGAGGGCCAAGTCTCCGTCCGAAAATTGTGGAAGTCGCTGGAATGTGGCTGCAAGCGTGCATAGTGCCTCGAAGTGATCCCTAGTGGCTGGGGGTGTCAGCCACACGTTGTAAACTTTGTCTATAAATAGCAAAGCCCCAAGACACCAACTCACGAGGGACAAAGTGAGTGTTGTGGTGATCCGTGTGAGGCAAAACTTGTATTCCTTTTGTGAGTTAATAAAAGGTTGGAAAGTGGTTTCCGTAAGTTGGTTTTGTGTGTTTGATTATCGGATCATCGTGGGTAAACACTTGGGTAGGCTGACTAGGTCGGGTGACTTAGTGCCGCACAGTGGCAGACTTTCGGTGAAAATTTGGCCCCTGTGACAGCTGGTATCAGAGCCGAGAACAGCGGACGTTCTTGGAATTGTCACGATGAATGAGTTACGTGAAAGAGTTAGTTGCTTGGAAGATTTCGTGGGGAATCCCCAAAGCGACGATGCAGTGAGTCTCGCGGTGCAGATAGCACGTCAAGCCGAGCAAATGGCATCTTTGAACACGGTTCGGTCGGACATGATGCGAGACATGGAAGAGCGGTTCTCCTCCATGATGCAGGACTTCATCACCATGATTGACTTGGTGAAGGAAAACTCGAAGAGACTAGAGGATGATATAAGCATTCTCAAGAAGGCCGTGGCAACCCCTCAGGCCATGGATGAGGCCCTTTCGAAGATCAAAGTTCCAGAACCCAAGGCGTTCAACGGTGGCCGTAACGCCAAAGAACTGGAAAATTTCTTGTGGGATATGGAGCAGTATTTCAAGGCCGCTCATATTCCAGATCGTGAAAAGATAACCATAACTAGCATGTATTTGTCCGGTGATGCTAAACTATGGTGGCGGACCCAGATGTCGGGAGAGACAAGGGCTGGCAAACCTCAGATCGAGGATTGGGAAACGTTGAAGAAGGAACTAAAGGATTAGTTCCTACCGTGCAACACTGCATGGATTGCACGTGAAGCACTCAAGAAGCTTCGACAGACGAATTCTGTTCGAGAGTATGTGCGGGAGTTTAGTTCTTTGATGTTGGACATCAAAGATATGTCGGATGTAGACAAGCTATTCAACTTTCTGTCAGGCTTGCAAGCATGGGCACATGCCGAGTTGCGGAGACAAGGCGTGAAGGACCTTCCTTCAGCCATTGCGGCTGCAGAGGGCTTAGTTGATTTTAGACCCACCCCAATTGCCTCAATCGGTGACAAGAAGAAGGGTCAGGAAGGCAAAAAGGGTAAAGGCCCGTCTAAGGATTTTAAGAAATCCGAATGGAAGGGTAAAAAGACGACCGAGCAAGGCGAGTCCAAGGGAGGCAAGAAGGAAGCGGGCTGTTTTATTTGTGGAGGACCACATATGGCCAAGAATTGCCCAAAGCGAGAAAGACTGAATGCTATTCAAGAATCCGAAGGAGAGGAGAATGCAGGTGGATCTAGCACTTCTCGGGTAAACCCTCTCCAACTCCTTAACACAGTTTCAACGGTGAAGTCAGCCCCAAATAGGGGTCTTTTGTATGCAGCGGTGCAATTAAATGGAAAGACCGTAAGAGCTTTGCTGGACACGGGAGCGACCAGCAACTTCCTTTCCAATAGAATGGTGGACAAGTTGGGTTTAGTGGTAAACCAGAGTCCATGCAAAATCAAGGCGGTAAACTCAGGTGCTACTCCGGTTCAAGGTGTGGCCACAACGACCCTCAAAGTTGGCGCTTGGGAGGGACAGATAAATCTTACCGTCGCAGCCTTGGACGATTTTGAGTTAATCTTGGGGATAGATTTCTTTGTTCAAGCCAAGGCAACAATCATGCCTCATTTGTCGGGTATGTTGGTAAATGAGGAACGGAATCCTTGTTTTATTCACGCTAACTTCTCTGGACAGGTCGAGAGTAAGTTAGAGATGCAGTCGGCAAAGCAGTTCAAAAATGGGGTGAAGAAGGGCGAGATTACTTACGTTGCAGCCCTCGTGGAGATCAAACCGGACCAGGTCGTGGAGGTGCCTGATGATGTTGCAACAGTGTTGGAGCAGTTCTCAGATGTGATGCCCTCAGAACTGCCAAAGGAATTACCACCGAGGAGAGCGGTGGACCACAAGATCGAGCTGGAGCCAGGTGCTAGGCCGCCAGCCCAAGCCCCTTATCGGATGGCCCCATCAGAGTTGGTTGAGTTGAGGAGTCAACTTAACGAGTTGCTAAATGCCGGTTTCATACAACCATCAAAAGCCCCTTATGGTGCCCCGGTGCTGTTTCAGAGGAAGCAGGATGGCTCATTGCGGATGTGCATAGACTATCGGGCTCTCAATAAGGTGACTATCAAGAATAAGTACCCAGTCCCCAATGCAGCGGATTTGTTCGATCGGTTGGCGGGTGCGTCATACTTCACAAAGCTGGACCTACGGTCAGGCTATTGGCAGGTGCAGATAGCCGAGGGGGATGAGTCCAAGACGGCTTGTGTGACGAGGTATGGTTCATTTGAGTTTTTGGTGATGCCTTTTGGCTTAACCAATGCCCCTGCCACGTTTTGCAACTTAATGAACGAGGTACTCTATGAATTTCTTGATCGGTTCGTGGTTGTTTATCTGGATGATATTGTTATTTACTCGAGATCCTTGGTGGATCATGTTAATCACTTGCGGCAAGTATTCTCACGACTTAGGGAATACAAGCTATTTGTGAAGAAAGAAAAATGTGAGTTTTGCAGGCAAGAAATTAAATTCTTGGGCCATTGGATTTCCAAAGGCGATATTCGGATGGACGAGGACAAGGTGAAGGCAATCATTGAATGGCCTGCGCCAACGAAGGTGCCAGACTTGCGTTCTTTTCTTGGCTTGGCAAACTACTATCGACGGTTCATCAAAGGGTATTCAAAGAAGGCGAGCCCTTTGACAGATTTGCTGAGAAAAGAGCAAAAGTGGGCATGGACAGACGCATGCCAAGAAGCCTTTGAGAAGCTGAAGGCAGCAGTTGCCTCGGAACCAGTCTTGAGATTGCCGGATTTTGGGCTTCCATTTGAAGTGCACACGGATGCCTCAGATCGAGCTCTCGGTGGAGTGCTCGTGCAGGATGGCCACCCCGTGGCCTATGAAAGCAGGAAGCTTAAGGATGCTGAGCAGCGGTACTCAGCCCATGAGAAGGAAATGACGGCAGTAGTGCACTGCCTTGACACTTGGAGGCATTACTTGCTGGGAACAAAGTTCAAAGTATTGACGGACAATGTGGTGAACACTTATTTCAAGACCCAGAAGAAATTGACCCCAAAACAGGCCCGATGGCAGGAATTCCTGGCGGAATTCGACTTTGTGTGGGAACACAAACCAGGCAAGCAAAACCAAGTCGCTGACGCCTTGAGTCGCAAGGAGGTGCAGGACTATGTGGCTGCATTGACGGCAGTGCAGTCAACCTTTCTTGACCGAGTAAAACAGCAAGCTGAGGTGGATCAGGCCTATGTTCATCTCAAGAAGGAAGTGCGAGAAGGAGTAGCGAGACGTTATTGGGAAGATGACGAACTCCTTTATGCCAAAGGTAATCGATTATTTATTCCTAACTCGGGTGGCCTGAGACAGGAACTTTTGCGGGAGACGCATGACCCTCAATGGGCGGGACATCCAGGGAGAGAACGGATGATGGCGCTCATAACCCGCAGCTATTATTGGCCCAACATGGAGAAGGATGTTGAGCTATATGTGAAGACTTGTTTGGTGTGCCAACAAGATAAGACGGAAAGAAGGAAGGCAGCCGGACTATTACAACCACTCCCGGTGCCAGAAAAACCATGGAAATCGGTGTCTATGGATTTCATTTCGGGGTTCCCTTCAATCCAAGGTATGCGGTCAGTATTGGTCGTTGTAGATCGGTTTTCGAAGTATGCAGTGTTCATTGCAGCCCCACATGAGTGCTCAGCTATGTTGACGGCAGAGCTCTTTTTCAAGAATGTGGTAAAATACTTCGGTGTGCCTGAAGACATAGTCAGTGATCGTGATTCAAGGTTCACTGGTAAGTTTTGGACGGCTCTCTTTAACTTGATAGGTTCTGAGTTAAAGTTTTCTACAGCTAACCATCCACAGACCGATGGACAAACGGAGCGTATTAATGCTCTATTGGAAGAATTTTTAAGGCATTATGTCTCGGCGAGTTAAAAGAATTGGCTGGATTTACTTGATGTGGCCCAATTCTCGTACAACTTACATCGGAGTTCTGCAACCGGGATGAGTCCAACAGAGCTTGCACTCGGACATCAGCCCCTGACCCCACTGGAAGTGGCACGTTCCAAAGGGCGAGTTAGCTGTCCAGCAGCCTATCGCTTTGCGGAAGGGAAGCAGGAGTTAATACTACAGGCCCGAGACAGTTTGATGAAAGCAGCTAGGCGCATGAAGAAGTATGCTGATCAGCATAGGCGCCAAGTCGAGTTCAATGTTGGTGACATGGTGTTGCTGAAATTGACCCCGCAGATTTGGAAGAAGATAAGCAGCAAGACAGTGCATCGTGGGCTTCTTCCAAGGTACGATGGTCCCTTTGAAATTGTTAAGAAAGTTGGGAATGTTGCTTACAGGCTAAAGCTACCACCTCGGCTAAAGGTGCACCCAACGTTCCACGTGAGTTTTCTGAAGCCTTACAAGAAGGACTTGTTGAACAAGAGGCAGCAGGCGAAGAGGGCTCCGCCTACCATCAGAAAACAATTTGACAAAACGGTGGAAAAGATCCTTGACCATCGAACAATGGGCATGAGCAAGAAGAATCGACGGACTGATTTTCTTGTGAAATGGAAGGGTGAAGAGGAGAATAGTGCTACTTGGGAGCGGGACGTTACCTTGTGGCAATTTGAGAAAGAGGTGCAAGAATACCTCGAGACTATACCGACGAGGGCGTCGGCTTCATCCGGTGGGGGTGGTTTGTTAGACCCCCTAACTTCGAATTAAGTCAGTGGTGACAAATCTTGGATGTGGGTGGCCCATGTCCAAGGCAAGGGGGCATGTGATAATCCCTTTGCATGGTTCGGACAAAGGATCAGCATGCAGGCACAAGGTGGCCTTGGCCATGCATGCGGGTCAGGCAAGAAATGTGCACGCAGGTGCCTGGCGCGAGCATTTGGACAGGCGCGCGGGGATCTCGGACTGGCAGTGTGACGTGCGCTCGGGTGTGCGGACAGGCGCGTGAGGACCTCGGACTGGCAGTGTGACGTGCGCGCGGGCGTGCGGACTGGCATGCGAGAAACTCGGTTCAGACAAGGCCCTGCGGGAAAAGGAAACGTGTGCGAGTGGTGCGCACAAAGTCCGCGAAGCAGGTGGCCCCAACGGCTAGCACTAGAACGTGGGCATAACGGCTGGATTTCCGAAGGCACGTGGGCGCAAGTTGTGGGCGATCGTGGCCAGCCAACGGCTAGATCATGCCTGCGCCCCACGTGGCCCATGTTCGCGCATTAGCAGGCGAGTGGGCGTTAGTTGGCTGCACGTGGCGTGCAGAGGGCCAAGTCTCCGTCCGAAAATTGTGGAAGTCGCTGGAATGTGGCTGCAAGCGTGCATAGTGCCTCGAAGTGATCCCTAGTGGCTGGGGGTGTCAGCCACACGTTGTAAACTTTGTCTATAAATAGCAAAGCCCCGAGACACCAACTCACGAGGGACAAAGTGAGTGTTGTGGTGATCCGTGTGAGGCAAAACTTGTATTCCTTTTGTGAGTTAATAAAAGGTTGGAAAGTGGTTTCCGTAAGTTGGTTTTGTGTGTTTGATTATCGGATCATCGTGGGTAAACACTTGGGTAGGCTGACTAGGTCGGGTGACTTAGTGCCGCACAGTGGCAAACTTTCGGTGAAAATTTGGCCCCTGTGACACAAGGTCAAGTGCTGAATCAGAATTCAGAGCAATGGCACAAGGTGTTTGTGAACTACTATGGCTGAAAATCATCTTGGATGACTTGAAGATCAAATGGGAAGGACCTATGAAGCTTTACTGTGACAACAAGTCAACAATTAACATAGCCCACAATCCTGTTCAGCATGATAGAACAAAACACATTGAGATAGTTAGACACTTTATCAAGGAGAAATTGGAGAGTGGTCTAATTTGCACACCCTACATACCTTCTAGAAATCAACTGGCAGATGTCTTGACTAAGGGACTCAATAGTGCAACTTTTAATGAAATCATTTCCAAGCTGGGAATGGAAGATATCTATTCTCCAGCTTGAGGGGGAGTGTGGGAAATACAGCTGTAATTAGCTTAGAATTTTTTTTGGTAATTACTATCCCTGATTGATAGGACTAAATTAGTGCTTAGAATTAGCTAAATTAGTGGTTAGAATCTTTTATTGACATCCCTGGAATTGTGGGATTAATAAGAATAGATTTTTCCTTTCTTAGCCTAGGCTTGTAAACGTTATATATATTGTCATCTATCATTCTGTAATATACACTTTTCAGACTAATGAAAAAGGAGACGTTTTTATCTCCTATATTCTGCAATACTCACTAAAGAAGAAGAGTTTGCCACCAAAGCTGGCTCCTCCTGAAGCAATGGGCATCCAAAGACTATCTGATCGAGACCGAACTGGCAAAGGACTCGGTGTTGGCGGTAAATCACCTATATTGGCTCCTCCTCATAAGTTTGTACAGGGAGTCAGTACGGGCACAGGGTAGATGCAAAATTGAGCAGGTGGAGGTTCAGATTACCATCATCATCAAGCTTAAAAAAGGGGTTGTCTGGGCTTTCATTACTTAGCCTACGGAAGAGCAACTATGGAGCATAGTCCTCTAAATTGGATTAAGGGGTAAATTGGTAGCTTACAAGCTTGTCGAGGAAGACCAGAATGGACTGACCCAGCATAGGCTTCTAGGTGAACCAACGACAACTTAAAGGAATGGGTATGTTTAGGAGGTCGAAGTCTACAAGCTCCTTCTATACCGTTGACAAAGAATGGGGCTATGGGGCATAATCAAGGAAGTATTCCCACAAGAACACTTGCAACAAGCTAATGGAAAGATATGATTGGAGGCAGTAGTGATTAGCGCCACGGAATTCGTCTCCTGCAAGAACATTCATTTGGCTATAGAACTCCCCCAGGAACAAGCCGCCAAGGAAAGCCTCTTTCCTTTTGCAATCTCTATGGCTAGAGGGAAATGGCGCTACACGATGGTGTCTCTCAGTAGACCAGGGAATAAATACATACTCAAGAGTAGGGTGATCCTGGACTCCATTTAACAGCCATTCTTGGTACCCACACTAGGATGGAACTTTCTGCTGGCAGTGTAACCATGGAAATGCTTGATCCAACGGGCGGGGCTAGTACGGGAGCTATCAAAAGCCTCACGGCAGGCAGGAAAGGCTTTTGTCAACTGGCTTCCTTCAGGGCATCATCGAAACTTTTTACTACTAGAGGAGGAAGCTCAAAATCGGCATGAACGGGCAACTGAAAAATTCTTGCGACGTCTATTAATGTTGGGACAATCTCCCATAGCGCTACGATAAAGGTATGGCTTTTCGGGCTCCACCATTAGACCATGTGATTCAAACTAGCAATGTCTTTAAAAATGTAGAAGCCGGCAGACACGATCAAAAATGGGAGAATACCGAACCTTTCTAGGCAGTTTTGGATGCCTTTTATCTGTATCATATCCTTGATCCAGTCAGCCACCCAGCTGAAGTGTTGGTATT
This sequence comes from Artocarpus heterophyllus, assembly GCA_025403435.1. Lineage (NCBI taxonomy): Eukaryota > Viridiplantae > Streptophyta > Magnoliopsida > Rosales > Moraceae > Artocarpus > Artocarpus heterophyllus. The sequence continues at coordinate 9,087,445 of CM046331.1, forward strand.
GGCCGAGAAGTAAATAGGAGTGCATTTGAGATCGCCTCTCTCAAATCAAAATTAGAGTACAGAACACAGAAATCCTACAAGTGAATAGGGGCTCAGATGCATGTTTGCCCCTAGTCACGGTTGGTAGATCTAGGTCCTATGCCACTCAAAGAAGTGATCCTAAATGGTGAAGACCGTGTCCTCGGCCCTAGATTCTGGTGCTTGAATAGATGTAGGAGTACTTATGATGAGGGCTACAAGAATTTGCCAAAAGTGCACTTGTCATGGGAAAAGGAGAGAAACAAGCATTATACCATGGGAAGAGAAGGATGCAAAGAAAAAGGAACAAGGATGCTAGCCAAGCAAGCAAAACAAAAAAAGGAGGGGGGTGGAAAGAAAGCATATGCAAGTAAGTTGACGATAGCATCAAAAGTCAACAGTGTAATTCCAACAAAATAACGCATGCATAGTCTCGGTAGAGCACGAGGGACTAGCAACACCGTGTCCAATGCAATCATTCGCAGTATGGAGCAAAGAAGCTAATGACATGAATCGTAATGGAGGGAAGATCATAAGAAACCAAGGAATTCAAGAAAAAAAAAAGGAAGTGAAACGACAACAAGCGAAGAGATGACAGCAGGTGAGGATCATGAGACCACAATGGAAACCAGAACTAAATGTAAATCAAAACCAATCAATACCACTAGTGTTGCTCAACGGTAAAAGAATTCACAAACAAAACATAAAAAAGAAACTTGAGTCAAGGTAATCATAGGTTCTAGGCATCATCAACAAGAATGCGTGCTAGGGAACGAAAATGTCAAGAAAGAGCCTTCACAAGCACATCGCCCGTTTTGAGAAATGACGGATATTTTTAAACAAAACAACAGTGAAACGATGACAACAACCATACAGGGTTTGGTAACCATCGCTGTTGCAATAGTAAGGGGAAGTGTGTGTCCAAAATTCAAAGTACTCGGCACTTAAAAGAAGGAAAAGAATCACCAAGAAGGCACATTTTCAAATAACAGAAGTGGCATAGAAATCCACTACTATTCAAAAAAAGAAAAAAAAAATAGAAGATGAGAAAATCAAAAAAGGAAAGAGTATCGAGGGACTTACCAGAAAACGGATGACGATGATAGTGCACTCCAAAGATGACAGTGGTCGAAGAGGCGACAGGTTTGGTCGGCGACTGGGGCCTTGGTCTCACGACAGGGGCTAAGCAGGAAAGGGAGAGTGAGCAGAGGAAAACGAAGCAAAAAAGGGTAAAGACAACACCGACGATGGTGACAGTAAAAACAGCGACTACAGCGATGGAAGACGGCCGTGAACAAAGCAAGGTGGCAAGATCTTCACATGATGGTTAGAGGTTATGTTATGGCTCTCTCTCTCTCGGGTTTTTCTCTCTGTAGGGAAGTGTTTGAAGGTTGCTTAATGAGGTGGACAATGGAGGAAGTTATTTTTTATGTTTTAAGTATTAAAGAAGAGAGAGATGAGGGAAGTGACATGCCTGACGTAAAAAGAAACGCAGCCTTTGGGTTGCCTAAGCAAAACAACACCTCACAACAGGCGCAGATGTGATGGGGTATGTCTAATCCAAAGGGTGCCTGACATGTGGACTGCTACAGCTGACACAAGTTAACTTGATGGGACGTCTCCTGACAGGGCGACTGACATCATTCGATTAAGTTTCTGTGGGTGCTTCGCCTTTGCTCCAGATGAAGACCCCATTCCTGACGTCAAGCATCGCTCCAGCATGAGATGCAACTCCGGATGTAATACGTTGCTCTTGATGCAGGATTTCACTCCCAACAAAAGACCTCTTTCACCCGCCAAAGAGCCTTACCTGGCAGGATGGCCAAAGAGCAAGTTTCATTTTTTTCAAATGGCTAGTTACCCCCAAGGAAATCCATCCAAAGGTAAGATGTTTTACTAACACTTGTTATTGTAGGTATAGCCTCGTAATGACTACGACAAAAGTTACCTCGCGAGTTTAAGAATTGATTGTCTAGACTATCTCGCTGTGCTACATAGCCCGCACAACCAAGAGGCCAATGTTGACACCTATTTTTTTTGCAAGGTGTAAGCCCAACCCATGTCGCATAGCACAACCCTCGGTAAGGTACGTGGACCCAAGCCACAAGGCGGGGTCCTCCAAGTAAGCCATGGTTTGGAAGGCCAAAAAATATGAATAGATCCATTTTATTTTGTCCTGATAGACTTTTAATTCACTTAGAAAGTTTTAAGTTTAATTGGGAGTAGAATAAAATAGGTATAGAGGGAAATTAGAGTAAAAATGGCCCAAAACCCCCATTTAGAACCCTTAGCCCAACATCAAGAAAAAACCCATTTTTGGCCCATTTGACATGTACACCTGTCGCGCCAGCTCATCTTTCTTGTCAGCTCACCCGCCACACCAGCCTTACCAGCTCACCCATAGGAAGCTCCACTGCAAGGACATGTGACTGCTACGGCCAAAGACAAATTCCCCTCAATCAGGGGCAGGTCAAAGGGAACCCAATTCCTAGGCTTGAACTTTGCTCAAAATGGCAAAGCAAGAATTCTACTGCAAAGATGCCTCGGTAGCAGGCCACTTAGAATAGCACCCCTAGGTCGGTTGGCCATTAATGATTCTGACACACTTAGACCTGTACTGAAAGACCAAGTTCAAATTTGGAAGGAAAACCTCCCACCGAGGGGTGTTGCCACATATGGTTGCTCCTGCGGAGCCAGACCTAGAATCACCACCAACTAAGTGCTCAAAATAGAAGAAGCCCAACCAAACAAGAACTCTATTTTTCTCTATAAATACCTACTCTAATACCCTTGAAAAGGGGCTAATGAACCCATTTTCACTCAAGCCAAAAGAGAGAGAAAGCATCAAGTATTTATCACCACCACAACCATCATCTTCTTCATCATTTTCTCCACCTTAGAACCTCCATAACCACCATAGCCACCATGTTGCCTAAGCTCAAAACACCACGAACCACCATCAAATCGCCCCAAAACACTCACTAGCCTTATCTCCAACCTCAATACCATCTAGAAAAAGCATTACCACAAACCAAATCCACCACCTCAACTCACTGGAAAACTTTAAACTCCATCGTTTCTGGCAAATTCCAAGAACACCCAAATTACTTACCCAATCTCATTAGAAACCGAAAGCATTATCAAATCCTTTCAAGATCAACCCATTCCATGTCCCAAATAACCCCATGCATGAGAAGGATCAAAGCCACCGTTAATGGGCTATATCTCTTTCTTTCTTTAAAACCTCTCTCTAGCTTTAACTACCCCTCCCGTCGCAACCGTCAACCTATGGGACTACTCCCATAGGACCAACACACTACATCATTTCATCAATGGTTCTATATTTCTAACAAGTGGGCATATCATCAAGTATATTGGAAGTCCCTCCATAAACATTTACTTTCCTCTCCCAAGCCACGTGCACGCGCGGAGGTCTCTTTTAGTGAAGTTAGCATCTCCAAAATGTCTGGAACCACAAAAGGTCTCACGCTCGGACTTGACTGTTCTTCGGGCTACCTGGTTTAGTCGTAACCCATTTGGGGCCACTACAAGGTGAACTTAAACAGCCTGTTGCAGCCATTCCCAATCGTGAAATAGCTGTCGTGGACTCCATCAGCTCCATTACACATCATACAGCCAACTTAGCTCCTGTCAAGCAACACCTAAGCTAATAAGAAGAAGCCACAAAGTCCGCACCTCCTTGCATGAAGGCTAGCGACAAAAGGAACCCTAAGAGGTTCAAACTGAGATATTATTTATTTTAACTTTTAAAATAAATATCTTATATCATTTTTTCAATTATTTAAAATATCTCACAATTCAAATAATTATCTACAGGATCTATTTCAACTCCTGAAAAAGATTGTTATCTGCTACAAGATAACAAATAGGATCTATTTGAAACTTAAATCATGGATGTGGTGCCACTTTGGACTCTAGAGTTCCAGTATATGGCGCCACATACAGTCTTGGTGGATTGTTGTGTGAAATTAGTTTTCCCTTGTTGACAAAATTAATCCAAGAAAATTTCCATTGATCCATCTGAAAGAATGTTATGAAGCTAGTAAAGGGACCCAATGGACATATATAATTTAAGCTCTCTAATAATTATTTATAATTCAATTATCTCATAATTAAATTAATAATAATTATTAACTCTCATTTGTGCCCCTATCGAAAACCAAGGTTGTATTCTTAAATTATATATAGAATTATGTGGAACCTTAAACATATAATGTCATCAACAAGGTCGTCCATTGATATAATCATTTGCCATGTGATAATACCCTCTACAATAGTATTCATAATTAGAGTTAGGTTTATAGTTTTCTGAACAACCTCTTTAATTACATCTTTGTCCATGAGTTCCATTAATTCCCTAATAGATGACCTTTTTATGAACAAATCATAAAGGAGGATTTGAGTAATATTTGATATCCCACATTAAAAGCGAGTTCTCTACATCCAAGTTTTCAAATTAACACTAGGGGGAATATTATCTTAACATCCTATCCTGTAGGAGTTGTGGATTCCATATCTATGAGCAATATTCCTAGCTACCTATATTAGTGTGTCTCTAATATATCAAAGTATAGATCATGGATGTTATAGATCTCACTCATTGGCAATGAAAAGACATAGTAAATAGATATGAGTCGATTAATCACCTTAGGATTAAGGTAAGATCCATAAAATGATCATCAATGATAGATTTCTAATTTCTTGTTACAGAATTACATATGAAATTAAATTTTATCTTGGTCCAGGATTAATATGCTCTAAACATACTGACGTCTCTATCCAGTAATCACCATTACTATAATCTAGATAAGATTATTCCACCAAATTAGTAACAGACAGCATCACAATCTTAAGCAAGATAAAGTGTCCGGCTTTATCTACTCATTGTAAACCAATGTTTACACTAAGTATACATAATCATATCTTCTATATTATAAACACTTCATATACATGATTATGGACTTTCATAGGTATTGGAACCTTTATGATATTTGTATACACATATATACCAACATATATATATGATGGATAATAACAAGAAAAATTATTTATTAATAGTGCAATACTTTATTTCTCATAATGTCCAATTGGGATAAAATGACATGCTTTATAAGCACCAATCCTGATAATCTTCCACTTGCGTTAAAGCATGAGTGACATCTCTTGAATTCCTATACCTTTCAAATTGATCCTCAAAACTTTTCATCAACAAAGTTTTTGCAATCGGACCAACAAGGTTGTTCTCTGAATCAGACTTATAGATTGTCACATCTCCCCCTGTACTATCTCTTTATGTGTTTTTACTCTTTTATGGCTTTCTTGGTCCTTGTGCATTTGCAATCATTGCACTTTTATCACAGTGTGGCATCATTGCTAGCTTAAGGCTAGGAATGATCTCTAAGTCCCTCAATCAGTCATGGAGCTAAACAGCCTCTTTGCTAGCTTCCAAAGCTACAATTTATTTGGCTTTTATGGTAGAGTCAGCAATCAGATTGCTTAATACCCTTCCATGCTATAGCTCTACCAAAAAAGTTAAAATCTAAGTCCAAAGTTAACTTCCTCGAATCCATATTTGACTAAAATCCAAGTTAGTGTAACCGATAGGAATAAGAATCAACCCTATGTACACTATTTAAATTCTTGTTCTCCAAAGATACTTAAGAATATGCATTACTGACCCTCAGTGATTGTCTACTAGATTAGATTGGTATCGGCTAATAATTCCCATCGCATAACATATATTTGGTCTTTTACATAGTACAGCAAATATAAGACTTCTAATTGCAGTCACATATGGATGTCTTATCATGCTTTCAACTTTCTTAGGAGTTATAGGAGAGTGCTCCTTAGAAAGTGTTATTCCATGTCTCATGGGTTGAAAACCTTTTGGAATCCTTCACAAAATACTTCTCAAGTATTTTATTTATGTACAAGGCTTAAGATTAAGCTATCAGCTTGTTCATCCTATCTTTAAGGAATCGAAAAACTGGAACATAGCCAGCTTTTCTAAGTTTTCCCTCTGTAATTGTTTTCTCAACCATTCCTTGACTACTATTAATGATTCTACATCATCATCTGCAATTAGAAGTCATTAATATAAAGGACTAGATAGACCACTCTCATGTCCTTTATTTCTCTTGTAGATGCATGACTCATCTATTGCTTGATGAAAACATAAAACTTAATCGCTTGATCAACTTTAATGTATCATGATCTAGAGGTTTATTTGAATGCACAAATAGATCTCCACAACTAGCAAACTCTTTATTATTGCACTCTCGCGATGAACCCCTCTAGTCGTACCATGTGAATGGTCTCTCAAATCCAAGTTACAACAATGGGCTTAATCCCTTCAGATGCATCAACAAGTTCCCAGACTGCATTGATCTACTTAGATTTTAATTCACGATTCATCACATCTTGCCATATTTTAGAATCAACATCCAACATAGCTTGACTATAAGAAATAGGATCATTAACGATAAGGATCATTGATATTGTCATTAGAGACTGCTACATGAGCTTCTTCAATTTGGATGCTCCAATTCGGTTGCCTAACAACCCTCTCACTATGATGGAGCATCCTTATTCGTTGTTCTAAAACTTGTGGTCTCATTTTCATCGACTGGTCTCATAAGAATGATCGCATCATTTTCATGACTATGTCGAACGATCTCATCTCCCACGAAAACCTCCAGAATGACTTAACTTTGAGGTTTGTAGTCCTTTAGAAACCACCATGCATTCCACTTGGTTACTTTAGTACACGTTTCTAACTTATTCACCTTTGCTCTATAAAAGCTAGACACCCCAGCACATGTAAGTGGCTTAGACTAGGTTCAAAACAAGCCCTAAATTATGTGGTGTCTTAGGTGCAAATATAAAAGGAGCTGAAGTAATATTCTACCATTTGTAGAACATATCCTTTAAAGGATGTTAGAAGTGATGAACCACTCAACATTGATCTCATCATGTGGGGTAAAATCTTGTCTATTCTCTCTGCAACACCATCTTGTTATAGCATCCCTAGTGCAGTGAGTTATGACAAATTCCGTTGTCTTATAGATGACTCCCGAATGCCAACAACCAAGATTTCTCCACAATGATCCTTTCAAACTGTTTTGATTTGCTTACCTAATTTTTGCTCAAAAATCTCTAAACTTTTCAAAGATTTCTAATAAGGTATGCATATCCATCTCCAGCTGCCTGTACATTCAAACATCCAAGCGTACTAGCTCAAAAAGATCTTTGGCCCTTTAACCTTTTCATCGAGAAAAGTCTCTTGGTCACTTCACCTTCCAAACAAGAGTGTAGGTCAACATAGGTTGAACTCCAAACTCCCTAAGAGGTTCATCCTTAACTAATATTTCTATCTCATTTAGGTTAATATGATTCAGTCTAAGGTACCATAGTCATCTTACAACTTTTATATTTTAGGACTTAGTTCATCTTGTTGCATAGTTTCAATATTATACGGTGAATACGAATAGGGAGTTATAAATTGCCAAAAGTAGCATTAGAACATATCAAAATATTATCCTTAAGATAAAAACCTTTTCATTAAAAGAAATATAATATGACTGTTCTAACAAAACCAAAAACTTAAATCAAATTCTTGTTTAAAACAGGTACATAGTAGTAACTAAATTTTAATGTTCCTAAGATTGAGTAAGACAACTCCCACTACAATAGCTAAAACTGACTTCCCTATGCTTACTATTGTTGTGAACTCTGGCTTCCTTGGTTCTTGAAACCCCTATAAAGAAGTGTAAACATGATTAGTGGCTCTAGAGTATACAATCTAGGAATTAGTAGATTTTTCCACTAACTCGTTTCCAAGAAAAATGCCATACCTTCCTTGCTCTTCACTATAGCAAGGAACTCTTTATAGTTTTGCTTCCAGTGACCTTCTTTCTTGCAATGGAAACACTTTCCTTTGTTTTCTAGATTTGCTTTCTTCTTGGCAATCTCATTCTTCTACCCCAAGGTAGCCTTGCCTTTGTTGCTCTTCTTCTTCTTCTTCTTCTTCTTGATCTTAGAAGAACTAGAAACAACCACATGAACCTCTCCAAACTTAGACTTCAGCATACTCTCAAAAGTTGAGAGCTCAGTTATGAGTCTAGTGAGGTTCAAGTTCATCTTGTTCATGATGTAGTTACTCTTGAACAAGATGAATGTATCAAGAAGGGATTCCAAAACCATACCAACTTGAGTCTGTTGGTCAATCTACGAGCCATTGACTTTCTGCTTCATTGAAGAAGCTTACCATCTTAAGCATATGCTCCCTTACAAATAGGAATGTCTAGCATTTTTGATAAATTTTTGTTTGAAATATTTTTAAGGTTATAAGCTTTCAATCAAACACTGCTCACGAAATTTTATTTGCTAGTAGATTTGTATTTGTATTTTGTAGAGTCCGTTTTATAGTACAAAAGGCATCTTTTGATTTTGTAAAAAATTATTAATCACTGTTGATATGTTAATAAATGACTGTAAATTTTTAGCTTCATATTCTTATTATGTTTTAAGATAAAATTCGTTGATTACTAGGTATTTAGTGGTTATAAATGTCTGCTTGATATGCTCTAATAAATTATATTTTTAAATGTGTTTTGCGTGATTTATTATTTTTTTTTTACATTTATTTATATGTTATGCATATCATGTAAAAAATTTAAAAGAATATCATCCATATTTGATTTTATAAAAATATTTGAATAAAACATGATTGCTATTTAGCATGTCTAGTATTAATATCAACTTTGGATTTGAACTTGTGTTTTGAATTGCTCTGAATTTATTTAAAGCTAAATTTTGGATATGTTATGACTTTATATCTCTATTATATGTAGTAATATTTATAAAAATATTGGATTAATATCAACTTTATTTTGGATAAAAATATTGATTTTATAAAAATATTTGAATAAAACATGATTGCTATTTAGCATGTCTAGTATTAATATCAACTTTGGATTTGAACTTGTGTTTTGAATTGCTCTGAATTTATTTAAAGCTAAATTTTGGATATGTTATGACTTTATATCTCTATTATATGTAGTAATTTTTATAAATTATCTTATAGCATAAATGATTTAATCCATAATTTTTAATTATAACTGTTCATTGCCCAGACTTTGCTGGCAGATTTTGTATATTGATTGTGTTATTTATTCAAATTAACAAATAAAATTTTTATGGCCAAAGAAAAATCTGAGAGTTATATATATATGTGTTAACTTTATTCCTGCAAATTGTCATACTCTAATTGAATGTAAGTTGAAAGATGTAGGGTTATGAATCCTTGAAGATCAGTCAGTTTTTGTGATTGATAGATTTACTTGAACATTTTGAAATTTGGAAAAATATACTTCATTAATATTTTGAAGAGAAGAAAATTTAAATGATGTTTTTATATGTTAGTTATGTTATGGAAGAAGTTTTATACTTTATTCATGCTTATAAGTTGAGATTAATTTCTCTAAGTAATTAAAGGTCAAGTATTCTGTCTTTATGTTTCTTGACTCTAAGTGCATGTTTGTGACTCAAAGATGCTTTGTTTAGCCAAGAATGATGTATGATGATGTAATATAGTATTAAATGATATTATAAGCATGAATATTAATTTCATGTATTATATGAATGATTGACATAAACACTACAAAAAGTAAACACACCGAGAACCACGGCAACGTCATCCGATTTAAAATTTAGTAAGCAAGCAAGTCAAGTAAGTGCATTCTCACCTACAACATGATAAAAGTTTATGAAAAAGTTTTGAGAATATGTTTTATAATAATTTTTAAGTTTATTTTTCTATATTGTCTTCTCATAAGAGCTCTTGTTACAACAGAAGGTTTAACAGATGTTTCAATGACGAGGTATGTTGAAGATATATTTATATATATGTATCACTTAATTAAGCATTGCACACCCTATATTTATGTTTGTCCCGTTAGGTGGACTGTCCCGCAAGATAGACTTGGACGTTCGTTTAGAGTTAGCTATCTCACTCCTCTTGTACAACTATGTTTATGTTTATGATGCAACGCTTAGGCCCTTAAAGAGAAAATGAATAATATGTTAATATGGAAGTTTAAATGAAATGATATGTTTTATATACACCTATGCCTCATGCACTACTATGATTATGATTACAATGTTATATAATGATTTTTCTAAAATGTTTTATGTTGTCAGATAGGAATATGTACTTACTAAGCTTTTGCTTACTTAGTTTATATCATATTGTAGATAAGGATAAGATGCAGATTGACTAGAATGGAGGATAAGGATGGGTGTGTGTGCAAGGAGTGAGTGTTGGATTAGAAATAAAGTTATGTCATAAAAGGAATTTAAACTCAAAAAAAATTAATATATTATGTTTCACATTTTTATTTGTTTGAGATTCAGTTTTATTTGTGATATGTTCTTTTGAACTTATATTTTATTGAATATAATTTGTGTTTTAGACTTTTAGTTTCTTAGGTTATTTATTAAGGAATATGCTATATAATTCATTTCTTTGTAGTTAGTCTTAGTTATTTGTTTGATTTGAAGTTGAGAGTGCTTGCATTATATGTGTGAGTTTGTATTTGTTAAATATTTGTTTTTGTTACCTAAGTTTTCTACGGGTGGTCGGTTAGCCGAATGCCTTAGGTGCTTTCTCGGGCTAACCGAGGTTAGAGAAGCAAATTCAGTAAGTAATAAGTAAAAGAAATGGATGTATTTTTCGAGATATTTCTCTAAATGTTGTTGATTGTTTTGAACTTCTTATCGATAATTATTAAATTTAACGGTTAAAGCAACGGTCTCTGTGACGCCCGTAAGGGGCTATTACACACGTTGCATGTTTCCCTTTGGGCATCGGCTACGCAACTTGCAGACCACATTGGTAGAAGCATTTACACATACTTGTTGTAGCGTCGCAGGAGGCCTACCCTTCAAGCTATTCAGTCTAGCATCTTGTCTTGCACTATGGATCGCATCTGTTCAAAATACTCCAAACAGAGATCTCATTTTACCATGTAAGGCAATACAATACACATAAAATCATAAGGAATAATCACACTAAATAACTAGTCAATAATGACAATGTCGTAAATTTTTGTCAATGGCAGTTAATATGGACTATAAGATTTACTTTCAAATTTTTAATTAAGACTATCTACATTAATATAAAATGTGAGAAATTACTTTGCTTGAAGTATTATTTGTCCCCACTCATTGAAGGTTTTGCCAACAAAATTTCATACAAATTACCTTCAAAATGTAATAAATCCACAAACAATTCTTATTGTTCGATCGCACCTTTTTGCCATCAATGAGTCAAGTTGTAAAATTAAAAAAGGCTCCTAAAAACTGTGCAAAATCTTCAAAGACGTAAAATCACCCTTGAAGGATATATACTTGTTACATACTTGTTGCACACAAGTTGATTTTTGGTTGAGCACATTTTCATATATAAAAGAATTAATTTCTTTTTAGAGTTTCAATGGGGGACTTTTTTTGCTTTTCAACTGCCTCCACAATGGCCCGGTGGGTCCCAGTGCGAAGAATCATCTCGTATCTACATGCGAAACAAAAATGCCAGTTATGAAAGAAGTGTACCTGTAGAGTACGTAAATAGTAAAAGGAGGAGGGTACAAACTTGTGACTAGGCCTTGATTGTCATCTTCAGATCAGTATTTTCCCTCCCCTATGATAATTAAATAATGATGTTTGGAATTGATTTCATGAATTCCTATTTAGAAGAATGGACTTGTATTTATAACCTGATTCAAGAAAAAATGATTCTTTCTGAGAAAATGTGTTACTTTCATTTATGAAGGAAATCAAAGCACATCTACCCAAATAGGTCATGAAGGATGTAGGATTTGATCCATATCCTTATTTCAGAGAGTTGTAAAGTTCAATTAAAAAGTCAATCTGAGTTCCAGATTTTGTCACTGCTTAAATTAAGTACTTTCCAAGAAGAAAAGAAAAGAAAAGAAAAGGTGATTACATCTTGTTTATTTTGATGACTTTCTAAATTGAGATTTATGATTCTCTCCTGTTTTTCACTAAAACGATTAGGCTGGTTAGAGACTAACTTTGCAGCGACTAGATTTGTTGTCAATAAAAAACGTTGAGTTTTGGTTGCTTGAAATTGGTATTTTGGTGGGGGTGTCGTTGCTAAATATTTTCAATGGCGGCATGCCATCGCACACAAACCAAGCTCATGTGTGAGTAATTCCCGCCTTTAAATCCTTCTTGCGGCAACATATCATCGCAAACAACTTTTAACAAAGAGTAATTATTAAGGTGTTTGGCATAATGATGAAAATCATTGGTTAAAACTGTTTTTACTGTAGAATGTAAGAGCTTTACACTGTAAGAACTTTTTTTCTTTTTACTGTAGCATGTGAAAACTTTACACTATTTATAACTGAGTTAGTGGTATAAACCACACTTAGCCAAACATACAGTAGATTTAGGCTCTAAATTTGCACTGATCAAACAAGGACAATATAGTACAAACCGCAACTGATACTACATGGAGCGTCCACAAAATTATTATATGAAGAGCTTTATCCCACAAATGATGCATGTGACATACCAATAAAAATAATAATAATAACAGTAAAAAAATTAAAAAAAAAAATACTTGTAGCGGAATGTTTTTCAAAAACTTCTACCATGAAAAAGTTTCTTCCCCGGCCATGGAGGAAAAAGAGAGGTCTAGAAGGAAATGGGGCAGCCCGGGTCTCGAAACAACCTCTAGGCGCATGGCCTTCCTTCTAGACCTAAACTTTGGTCTCCAAGCTCGCCGGACAGTAGGGTTTCAGGCGGTGGGAGCATCTCCAAATAACATTCAATTTATTTAATTTTGGAATCCAAAATTAAAGAACTAGACAGCGCGGTTAAATGTCATTTTCATACATAAACAGAACATTTTCTACTCACACCAGGAGAAGAACCATCATTGCTTTTACAATTCTTATCCGTTGATTTCTTGTACATTATCCTATAAATATCAATACAATGGTAGAGCTCATTGGGCTATTACTCGTAATATTTCTCTGTTATTTTACTGGTTTCCCAACTTGGTATAAGAGCATTTTTAGCTTCACAGCTTAGTAATGGTTTCCGATAACTCATCATCCACCACCTCTGCAGCTCTGGCTACACTACCTCTCTGTTCAACTTCCAATGTCTCATATTGTGGCACAAAGACTTCCTTCTGGTTGGGGATTTTTCTACTTCAAAGTGATGACCCTCTTCCAACATGGTATAGAACATGGTCTCCTCAGTTTTAAAAAAATAAAATAAAATAAAAAGATTAATCACATTGACATTTCAAGCAACTTTACCATCCCAGACATGAAAAAGCAGAACCAAAATTCATTTCCACAAACGTAATGTATGTATGTGTTGAGAGAGAGAGAGAGAGAGAGAGCGAGAGAGAGAGAGAGAGAGAGAGAGAATTTTAACTGAAACAAAATCAAAAAGTTTATGCTTCTAGTTATTTCATTCCCACAAAACGTAATTTATGTGTTAACATGACCGAAAACCGTTTTAAGGAAAACATAATTTCAAGGACAAGAAACCTATCTAAAAGGAACATGAACCAAAGAGCGACCCTAAGCAATAGAACCAGATTCCACATCACATGCCACAACTCAATGGACAAGCAACACGAAAATCAGAGAAAAACAAAAAGGAAACAAAAATATAACGTCAATTTCCTTGACCTGAAATTTTGACGGCTACAACATCCAGAGGAGACCACAGTATCAGAAAAAAATCCAAACAAAACAACGAGAACCATGAAAATACAATCACAAATTTTCAAAACAAGAAACCCAAGTCCATAGGACAGGAGAAAGGAGAAGAAGATTACTCCCATATTATATATATATATATATATATAGAAAGAAGAGAGGAGAGAGAAGAAGAAGAAGAAGATTACTCTATTTGACATTTCAAACAATCTCAGCATCCTAGGCATCATACTTGATAACTAAATTTACCAACTTCAGCACAAACAGGGTTAATTTGCTCACATCCGGTTTTGGAAATCAATGAACATATTGGTTCCACTTTCATTTAAAGTGTCTCAAATCAAATTTTCATTACCTTCTTTTTTTTTTTTCCTGTTGTCACTCTGTTTCACGTTACAATTTCCCACTGAAAATGGAAAATCAAAAGCTGAATTCCATTCACAAACAAAAAAGTGAAGCATTCTCTGCCTTTTTCCACCAAAGATGTTCTTTTTTGCACAATAGAGAACGGGACAGAATTTAATCAAAAACAAAAGTTCACAACGCTCCAACTTTTGAAGCATGTCCTTCTTACAATTGCAAAGATTTTTATTTTTTTTTAAGAGAACGAAGATGAATATATCTGACAAAGAAGTCCCTGCTCCTTAAATTGACATAGCTCAGGTAACTAAAACAAGAAACAACTAAAAGCAACATGAATCAAAGAACAACCGTAAGCAATGAACCAGTTTCAACACCACAAATAAACGGATGTTTACAACCTCAAAGGCAAAACAGGGGACCAACATCCAGAGGAAGAGCCCTCAAAGGCAAGCTTAATTAAGTTCTCCAACACTTGCACAACAACAACTCCAAGTCTACACAAAAGTCATTAAAATATGAAAGAGGAAAGTTAGGATTTACGGCTTAAAAGAACATCATCTTGTCAAAATCTTACCTCTTAGCAATTTTGAACATCCAATCACAGGTGATGAACATGGCTCCTCCAGCCCATCATCTATTGCCGGGCAAAAACTTGTGAACTTCTTCTCTGAGCAGCTCCTTCTTCTCTGAGCAGTTCCTTCCTTGCATCACCAACTTTCTTTTCTTGTAAATAATGAGGAGAAAAGGTATGAGTAACCAACAAGAAAATCTCATAGGATAAATATCTGTATGTACAAACCGTAATAATAACAAGAAGAAAAGTAAGTGAACCTGATAGATTCCTTAGCCGTGGAAATTAGAAATAATGGCTGATGCCGTTATTTGCAGCCAAATTTGAGGTTTACATTGAGCCACCATCTACATCAACCCTGTAACATTGAAGCGCTCATAAGAGAGCTCTTCCAAGTTTTCACCACAAAACTTGAACTGCTAATAAACGTTATTCTCGGATGCCGACTTAGCTTCCCCAGATGTATATTCTTCTTTTCTCTTAATTAAAATTCTACAGTTGAGTATGAAAACAAACATTACCGATGAGGTTAGACCTCTATTAGATTCTATCAGTGTGGTATACTTTTTCATTTTGATATAATTTTGCTCAGATCTAACGTTCAAGAAACATGCACGTCCAGTGGGTACCCTCCTATAGAAAGGTCTTCTTTTTTTTTGCTCAAACTAAAAATAAAATAGACAAAAAGAGATCCCTTCTCACAATCATAAGATTCTCCAGCACATAGAACAACCAACATAGAAGAGCTTTGGATAAAAGTTATAATTGGATGTACAGCATAGTATAACTGCTATAGACAGTAGAGGAAACTTTAAGAAGTGGTCTTTAAAGTTCAAATTTTATTAACATTGGTACAAGTAGATGTTTTCCATTCCATAATTTTTTTTTAAAATTAGCACTCTTAATCAAAAGTGAATTATTTTTGCACTCCTCGAAGCATTCAAATGATTTCCTCTCAACTATTTCATAGAAGAATGACCACCCCAATTTCCGAAACTTGCTAAATTCGCCCAACCTAAAAAATTGCACTTCTTTTGATATTACATCACAAAAGTCAAAGTGTCACAACTTCTGAATATTCCAAAGAAATTAAGAGCAAGTCTAGTCTAAAGTTCAAAAAGCAATTGCTCTATAGGGGAAAACATTTTGTGCAAGTCATGAAATCCGTACAACAACCTTGTTCTTCTTGCCAGCAGACAAAAGCAGGACTTTACCGTCGACGATATCGTCAGCTTCAACTCTCTTACTCTCACTATCAATTCTAGCATTGTTCAAGTAGAGGCCCCCTTGCTTCAACAAGCGACGGGCAGCTGACTTACTCTCGAGCAAACCGGCCGAAACTGAAAGATCAACCAGAGACAGATTAACGACCTCATCATAAGCCAAAGAGCAAGAAGGCACATCCTCAGCAATGCCCTCAATAGTCTTCCAATCCAATTTCGTCTCGGTCCCGGGCCTCAATGCCTCAGTCGCCTTAAGAGCCTCTCTCAAACCTTCCTCGCCGTGAACAAACCGCGTAACCTCCTCCGCAAGCTTCTGTTGCGCCGTGTTGGGGGCATAACCCGGCAACCCCATTTCCCTCTCCAACTCCATTATCTCCTCCATATCAAGGAAAGTCAAGATCTTCAAAAACCGCACAACGTCCGAATCTGGTACCGTGAAAAAGTACTGATAAAATTTGTAAGGAGACAGCATTTTCGGGTTGAGCCAGATTGCTCCACCCTCTGATTTACCAAATTTAGTCCCATCACTCTTCAAAAGAAGCGGAAATGTCAATCCGTAAGCTCCGTCGGCTTGCAGAATCTTCCGAATAAGCTCGGTCCCGGCGGTGATGTTACCCCATTGATCACTCCCGCCAATCTGAACATTCACACGCATTTTATCAAACACGTGGAGGAAGTCATACCCTTGAAGCAACTGATACGTAAATTCGGTATAACTCATCCCTTGCTCCGATTCAAGCCTCTTCTTCACGCTCTCCTTCGCCATCATCGTCCCGACCCTCGCGAATTTGCCAACGTCTTTCAAAAAATCCAGCAACCTAACGTCCTTCCACCAATCGTAATTGTTGAGAATAACAACCGAATCGGAGTCTCCGTTTCCTCCAAGTATCTTGGAGACCGTTTCGGTGATCTCCGAGGTGTTGGTGGCTAGGGTTTCGGGATCGAGGTCGGGGCGTTCGACGGATTTTCCAGAGGGATCGCCGACGCGGGCGGTGGCGCCGCCGATCAAGGCGACGGTACGGTGGCCGCAGCGGCGGAACCAGGAGAGGACGATGAGGGCGAGGAGGTTGCCGAGGTGGAGTGAGGGGGCGGTGGGGTCGAAGCCACAGTAGGCGGTGAGAGTGGAGGAGGTGATGCGCATATTATCTGAGGTGATGGAGTCGAGGAGGCCGCGCTGCTCGAGAATGGAGACGACATTGGAGGAAGAGGAGGAAGACGAAGAGGAGGATTTAATGGAGGAGAGAAAGCGGCGGCGGCGGTGGTGGTAGTGTTTGAAAGGAAAGTGGAGTTGGCGGTGGCGGTGGAAGAATGTTCTAGATGCTGTGGCGGCGGCGGCGACGAGAGTGGCCATCAATTTGTCAAGGCGAAAGCCAAACCAAATCCGGAGACTTGAGAGTTGAGGGTGCACAGTGTCTCTCCTGTGCTGTGTTTTGGGGCTGCTGATCCTTTTGAGGACAACGACCGTTGGATTTGTGTTAGACGTCGTTTTTTTTACTGCGTTGGATTAATTATTACAAAAATTCTGATGCAGGGGCTCAATGCTTTTTTTTAAAACTTACAGTCGTTGTAATAAGCTATTAAGCACATTGTCGTTTAGTTCGTTTCTGGGGTTGTAAGTTGTGTCGTTTATGTTGCTTTACATTCCGTCATTCCCTTGATCATCCTTAAGTTGAGTGACTCTTGAGGCATTCCTCGGGTGTAAGGGAAGGGGAACTTTGAGGCTATTAGCAGCTCATGACCATAGTTGTATGAAACTGAGCTTCAGCTCTTCCTAATTTTCCTTCTTGTGTTTGGCTGAATTCTGGAGATGGAACGTGATTTATGTTCAATTCCTTCTCATTTTGCTTGAAATTACAGCTTGACGACGGCTTCTACGTCAAATTTTCCCAAATTATGACTCTTGTAATATTATGACCATGAATTTCAACTCGTAATATTTGTTCCCTTGATTTGTAAAATATTAACAAAAAAAATTGAGAATGAGTTTTATTTATTCTAAAAATTAAAGGACACGTTGTTTCAAGCCCATATCAACAGTTAATTTTTGTAATTAATCCTTCTAACAACAACAAAAGATAAGGGACGTTATTTACCTTTTATATCATATGCTTTAAGTTTATTCAACAACTATATATTCGGTTTTTGACCACATCATATGTATATCTTCATACTAAATTTAAGACATAAATTTATGTCCTTTTTTTTTATTCTCAATTTTGACATGAAAATTACATAAAACACACTTCAATAGAAGACTAAGAAAAATAAAAAATTTCAAAGCGAAGACTTTGACCTCAAGAATCTAAATTACCTTCAAAAATAGGTTTTTTAGGAACAAAAAGGCTTTGAGTGCTTTTATTTTTCTTTTCTTTCTTTAATTATTTGAAATTTTTTCTCTCTTTTACTTAAGGATGGTTTGGTTATTCTAAAGATTAAAATCAACTATTTGCGGGGTCAAAAATGAAATATCGGTACTTTAATTTTACAGAAATTTAGAGGAAGATATCGATATCGATGAAAATGTAGATAAAAATTACAAAAAATTACGAAAAATTTGTATTAAATTTATATCTAATGCTTTTTAGGAAATCTCTAATACTTTAGGATACAATAAACATTAAAAAGAAACATAGATAAACATAATTAACATAATAAACTCTATCATATTAGATTTGTCAATACCAAAAAAATTCTATGAGGTTCAAACATGGTTAAGATTCTATATTGATTCAAACAATATTAATATCATAATATGTTATTTGAGTAGTGTAATATGCCACATGTAGGTTTATTGACTTCTTCCCACTATATTTTCTTTGATGGGAAATTGTGAATTCTCTAATTTGTTTGCCTGAGACGATGATGGTATGCTTGAATGAGGATAATAAAAAATTTCATAACCATCACAGTTTTCATAGTGGGAAAGGCTAAATTTTGCTACAACATTAATGTGTATAAAATACCGTTTAAATTTTGCAATTTTTGATGTGACCAAAATTATGTCGAAATTTTGCGAATATGTACTAAAATTTCATACAAAATGCATTATAGAATTTTTGATGTTGATATTTTTATAGAAATTTATTGATATTTTTTATATTTCTCTGATATTTTGTCGAAATCGATAATATAGTAGAACAATATTCATTACCTCAAAATTTATGAAATTTCTATCGAAATTTTTATCCATGGTCAAGGCAAGTTTAAGTTTATGTATTAGAGCTATACATTCAATGATATTAAAAACCAAAAGTATAGTTTTCAAAGAGCTTAACTAATAATGATGATAATATTAACAACAACAACAACAACAACAACAATAATAGCAAGAACAACAATAACTATAATAAAACTCTCCTGCTTGAAAATACTTTGAAAGAAATATGATAGTTAAATGAGTTTAAGTTCTGCGATAATCTTTCTTGGTCTGATTTATCCATAAAACCTTCTTGGTGAAAACCAAACCTCACAATTCACACAAAGACCACACTTAGCTAGTTTTCTCTTTTGGCTGCAAGCTCAACGCATATACTTGTTCGTTGTTCTCGACATGGAACCTTCACTAGAGAAAAATCCAGTCCCACCATCATATCACTTTATGTCTTGATCTAACACATCGTCACCATGACAATATACTAATGTTTCTATTCGCGGAGTCTATCTCCGATGGTCAAGACAAACAATCTCTCGTTAGGGATATAGACAACATAACAATCTTTGCATGAATAAAGCAACTAACTTTATTCTTTCGATTGCGGATCTTTTAATTTAGACCGTCACCTTAAGAATCGTGTCTTCCACATAATATGTCCATTATATGCTCAATTTTTAAAGGTTCAAAACGATAGTCTTAGACTTTTGTATGCTTAACATACATTTAACAAATATGAACGTAAAGAGGACAAAATTTGGTATATAAATAATAAATAAATTCTTTATTGATAAAAATATCTCCAAAAACATATTACATTTTTACTTCTTACGGCATACATGTCCAACATATATGACAACATATATGACATGTGATGTATGCTGTGTTAAAATATAATATTTACTCCCTTTCAGATTAAGCATGTTTTAATATTAATATATAGTGCTATGTGATAATATGTCATACTGCATGCACATAATAAGACAAGTGAAACTAATAAGACAAATTAAGGGTATCGTACCAATCTCTTGACCCATGATGAGGCTTAAGTTATAATAATAAAAAATTTAAAAAAAAGTTCATATTATTGTTAGGACCTTGCAAATCCTAATTCCCTGATGATGGCAATATAGTTTATAATCTCAGTATTGTTGTGTAACGCCCCTATATGGGGGTTAACAGTTTTTAATGAGATAAAATAAAAATAAATAATAAAAGTAAAACCTTAAAAATAAAATTTGCCCGGGACTTAAATGAAAACTCCTAACTCAAAAATAAAAATATAAACGACAAATAAACCACAGTTTTAATGTAGCACCTTAAATTTAATAATATAAACTGTTGTCATCATCATTTTAACCCTCAACACATTGTAATACAGTCACAGAAAGTAACAATTGATGCTTTCATTATCATGAAGAACATTCTCAACAATTGAAGCAGTCCCAATGTAATATAGCTACATCACTTCCTCAACTATATTTCTCGTAGCCACCTCACACTTAGTGAGTCCTGAAAAGATAAAAACATAAGGGAATGAGCGCCACTATGCTCAGTAGAGAAAGCCATTACTCACCTTTAGGTTTTTATCATTACCACATTAAAACCTGCATGGTTAGTAAGTTACATCACATTCCAGATTATGAGGTTTATTATGATCACATCTTATGGATACCGTAGTTAATCATTACCAAGTGTCATAATTACACATTTATACAAATATTACCAATCATCATTGTTCCTAGGTATCCATGTTAAATTGAGTATCACTCAACTCATCGAAACCCAAATGGGCGCACTTGATCACCCTATAAACATTCCAAGGGTGTTCCGGTGAGGGGACATCAAGCCCCGAGTCCTCACTAAGTCGATTCCTGTACAGTGTGTTCTGGGACTTTCAACCCAAGGAAGCGTCATCGCCTTCCCCCTATTTTACCTTTTAGGGTATTCATGCCCAAGGACGCAACCGTCGCCCTCTTCATGTCTCACAATTTCTCTATATTGAATCATTATTAATAGAGTTAGTTTTCCTAACCATGCTTCTCAATTTATAACATGTGTCAATTCATTATGCTCCTCGCCATACAATACAAGACGAGTCCATGTCATAGTTTCATATGTGATACTCATATAATATTAGTTCAACATAGATATATATATTGCGGCAAAACAATCAATTTTAATTCTATAAAAACCTCACAAAAGATGAGTAATAGAATCCCTACCTTTCAAGCTTATCAACAATCTTTTAATCCTGGAATCAATTAACGTTAGCTCCATACTCCCTTGATCCTAACGCGTGCATAAGGACAATTAAAACTAAAGCACAACATACAACTACATTCATAAATAAATCATGTGTAAACCTATCTTACTAGTATGCCATTAAAGCTTTTATATAAATCTCTTTTGAATACCACAGTAAACAATTTTTGTCTTAACACAATATAAAATGTAAACAAGTAATCTATATGTTTTAGTCCCTAATAAGATTCATAAATCACTTAGGATAATATTGGAAAGGTTGCAAGACATTAAAGAATTAGGTGGTGAGCAAAGATGGGTTCTTGGTTCAGGTTAGTAGTTGGTATACCATAACAAACTGGCAAATTTACTAGTTTCCAATACAAAAATTGAATAATTCTTAGAAAATAAAATACAACTCCGATTTAGGTTTATGACAGCTCGTTAGAAAGCCTAGGATGCTACTTTTCAAATATGCAAACCAATTCATAAAATTCATTTTAATTTAATCTTAGAATTTCAAGAAATAACCACTGCCCATAGAGGTATTACAAAGTTTAACAATATAAATTTTCTGTCTAGGGCATATACACTTAGACTTCATACATAGCAACAAACATATACTTAGGTTTAAGAACGCAAATTTGAATAATCCTTTAGTATAAAAGAAAATTTATAAATGAAAGACTAAATTTGTTCATAAGATTCTAACCTCGGATTATGGTTAGTTGGAAGCTTGAAATGGCTTCAAAACAGGTTCCTTTACTTCGGTATGACTGAAATTCTTGCTCAAATGGAGGTGATGGTGGCTGATTTTTATGGCTGTCTTGAAGAAGTTCTCTAAGTATTTTGCTTCAGCAAAGAAATGAGAAGAAGAGTGTGGGAACCGTGGAAGAGAAAGGAAGAAAAGATGAAGTCTTTGAAGAGAAGTGATAGAAACAATTATGGAGGAGACATTTTGAAGCATGTCACGGAGGAAATAAAGAAAATGAGGGTCAAGAGTAGTTGAAAAAGATATCCTTATGTCTCATCTAGAGACTTTAACACACATAATGCCAATATGACATTTTTGAGATTTATTAGAAGTTCTAAGGCTTTTTAGTAAACATACTAAATAAATATAGGAGAATTTTTAGAAAATTTAAAAATAGATAAAAATAAATATTATAAAATAAATTTAAATGGAGCAAATTTTTTTTATACACTAAAAATTAATTTAATTACCTCAATACCCGTTAGGAGAATAACGGGTGTCACAGCTCTACCCCCCTTAAAGAAATTTCGTCCTCGAAATTTCAATTCTAGCAATACTAGTAAAAATTTTAATTCCATTATGATTCCAATTCCGAGTCTAAACCGTTAATGTTGTTTGTCCTCCAAATTTAAGTCATCGTATCTCCACTTATTTACTTGCATAATAAATCTTACTCTAATTTCTAAATCCCTCAATAAGAGTATTTCTGACAAGTTTCAACTTATAACACCGTATAATAGTCTAAGAATCTGATCAGGCATACATATTGACCATACCATGATTCCAGTCCTTCATTGTCCATGGACTGTGATTTACAATCACATTTAAGGAGATTGCCAGAGAAATTTTATATACTTCATCTTTAGGTTCCTTTTCCTTTTTGAGTAAAGAAAAGTCAAATATATTTGATTTCATACCTCAACTAATAAACTAAAACATAATCATAAAACATATATCACAAACACTGTTATTCAAAACTATACATTAAACTTATTCATAGAGATATTAAACGGAATCTCAGAGTTGCAAACATACCCGACATATTTTTCATTAAACAGCTATCCTCATGACACAAACATTCAACCCAAATAATATACTCATATTTCATATGGAATATCCCCATAACTGACTCTGGTACTTCCACATAATATTAACAGAATATTACACATTACAAACATGATACGGATACGTTTCGAGAGTACAAGGCACTCCGTATACCAGCTATCCATATCATGCATGCTTAGAGGATACAAAAACATCGATAAACAAAAGATCGGACCTTAAGAAGGATGCGTTTCGAGAGCATCAAGTACTCCGTATTCAGCCATCCCGGCATTAGGCTCAATGAATCTAAAAGATTGAACAACGACGTACCACAAGAAACACAGAATACAAGGTAAACGGTTATTCGTAACACACGAAATACGGACACACATGCCTACATGCCAAAGATAAAACAAAAAGATTACAGATAGAGATTCAAATCAATTGGCCGCTCCCGGCTTTCCCTTTCCCATTCAAGCTTGGATGTTGCAGTGTCGGATTCTGGATGTATGATTTGCATTTTATCTATCAATTCCTCAGCTGTTGAAGCAGTAACAAAGATTTGTCTCTCCGATTCTGTAGTGATGTTTTCTTCCACAGCGTAATCTAGAAATTTCAAAAGACCGTCATAAAACCCATTTACATTCAGCAGTCCCAAAGGTTTGGAATAAAAGCCCAACAATTGCCCACAAGCAACTACGAATATTTCCTCAAGAGTACCTAGACCACCAGGTAATGCTATAAAAGCATCAGAATTATAGATTATGTCTTTAAAATTTCTAGGGATACTCCTGACTCCTTCTCCCTTACCTATGGCTTCCTTATAAAGGTTTCCTTCAACTGGAATATGAGGCCAAATTCTTACAACTGTAGCGTCGCTAGACCTAGCTGCTAGTGCCATATTTTCCATCATTTTTATACTACCACCCCCATAGATTATGTTAATCTTCTTGTGTGCTAGGACTTGCCCTAAGTGATTTGCAGCTTCTAAATAAGCTTT
The DNA here is from genome assembly GCA_025403435.1 of Artocarpus heterophyllus. Taxonomy (NCBI): domain Eukaryota; kingdom Viridiplantae; phylum Streptophyta; class Magnoliopsida; order Rosales; family Moraceae; genus Artocarpus; species Artocarpus heterophyllus. The sequence goes on from CM046331.1 coordinate 9,111,597, forward strand.
ATCTTTTCCAAGGCTGGAACCACAAAAGACACAGACATTCTTTATTTTCTTCGTGGACTGGGAGGTAGACATATTTGGTTTATAGAAGTGGTTGCTTAATGTCTGCTCCACTTAGACTTCGGGTTCTACATGAGTTTTTAAAGATGAGAAATATACAAAAAGGGCTAAAGAGATAGACGAGTAGGTAATGAAAAGGTAATCCAAAGATTTAAACAAAATCTTGTGCGGATAAGAAAGTAAGATAAGGTGATTGATAGTTTACAGAAAATCTGATTCACTTTTTGAAAAAGATTAGACTCTAATTGTATAACTTTTGACAATTGAGAACAATTTGACAGAAGACCCTCTTGACACAAATGTAGACTTTTTGACAAATATACACCAAGTCTAGAAATTTAATATAAACGACAAATACTGTAGAACTTTTGAAATTTGAGACACAAATCTTGAAATATCTGGATAAGCTTACTGTACCGTATGTAACGTGTCTGATAAGATAATATATTTTATTATATATATATTTAAGAAAATCATAAATTAAATAAGATATTAACACTTACTGTATCAATCTAATAATCACAATTATTTCAAACACAAAAGCAAATATTCTGAGTAAAAGAAAAACACAAACTGTTGAACATCAGCTAAAACTGCTTCAAATAAGTAAAGACTAAATAACCTTTATAGAGCGATGACTTATTCCCCATCCAGTTTTCTTATGGCTTGGCAAACAGGATCTAGAAATACCATATTCTTGAGGCGTTGTCTTTCTGTATAAAATTTAGGCCAGAGTTTAAAAATAGCTCCTTGAACATATCCACTAGGGTGACCGTGGAGAGGAGGATGGATGCTATCCAAGTTCTCCTTTGAAAGTCCATCCCTACAAAACCTTATTTTATCATCTCTATTCGTAGACATATAACCAGGTGAAGTACATTTACCGTTACAATTTTGTCTTCCACATTTGTTACAAGTGGCCACAATGGCACGAGCTCTTTTTTTTCATTGCACTACGACTGGTACCTGTTCCTGGTAAACCGACATCTTGACTAAAGTCACTCGGATGGATCTTCCCCTCTATTAACATTCTCACATCACAAGGGATACCAAAACGCATAAGAATCCACAACCGAGTAATTCTAGCCTTGTATTTCTTTCTGAGAATCTTTTGGGAGAGTGATGGGAAATACTTTCTCATGTGTTGGTACTTTGGGTCCATGATGAGATGAAAGAAGAGTAAATAGAAAGGAAAAATTAAGATTGTAAGTTGTAGAATCCTAGAATTCCTTCTTCTCTTAGAGGAAAAGAAGAATTTTTTAATGAAAAAGAAGAGGATTTGCGATTTAGAGAGAAAATAACAAATTAAGAGAGAAAAAGTAGACTTGGAGAAATAAGCTCCAATGCACAGTAAACGTATATGTAAACAATGATTAAACCACTGTATATGACACGTATAGAGACCACGTGGGAGAGACAGTGTGAATCAAACTGATTTAAGATTTAAACTAGGCCCAAATGTTCTAAGTTGAAAATGGTCAGGTTGTTTCGGGCCTTAACACATTTGGAACGAGTTAAATAACAAACATAAAATTGAAAACCAATTTGTATAAATCTTAAACCCAATTTAAAGCCCACTATAGATAAAGTTAATTATGAACAACAAATCTAATTTAACGACAACAAGGATCTTCCTGAATGATCCAGCAACTCAAATAATTTTGTTTCAATCAAAACCTTATTGAACAATGCATACACCCATATGTTATTTCTAATACTCAACATCTATCAATGGATTCATCATCATTGCTACCAAGGGTTTAGAATGTGACTAACCTTGAAATCAATACGATTTACGTCTTTCAACGTAGACCATATCAACGAACAAAGACACTTGATGTTACTACTTAAGAACATCTACAATCCCCACAATTCTACTCATACAATATATAATTTCCTCATATAACAAAACCTTAGGTAACCAAAAGATTCACATCTAAATATCTAAAACTTAAACATTTTATCGTAATTATCCAAAATTATTATAAGTGCCTTAAGTATTATGATTTACTTAAGGAAACTCCTATTGATCATTTTTCTATTGCATCTATATATAAAGATTCACTGATACACTTAAATACAATGTACGTAACAAAATATTCAAATTTTGAGATTCATGCATTCTAGACTTTTGTGACACCCGTTATTCTCCTAACGGGTATTGAGGTAATTAAATTAATTTTTAGTGTATAAAAAAAAATTGCTTCATTTAAATTTATTTTATAATATTTATTTTTATCTATTTTTAAATTTTCTAAAATTCTCCTATATTTATTTAGTATGATTACTAAAAAGCCTTAGAACTTCTAATAAATCTCAAAAATGTCATATTGGCATTATGTGTGTTAAAGTCTTTAGATGAGACATAAGGATATCTTTTCCAACTACTCTTGACCCTCATTTTCTTTATTTCCTCCGTGACATGCTTCAACATGTCTCCTCTATAATTGTTTCTATCACTTCTCTTCAAAGACTTCATCTTTTCTTCCTTTCTCTTCCACGGTTCCCACACTCTTCTTCTCATTTCTTTGCTGAAGCAAAATACTTAGAGAACTTCTTCAAGGCAGCCATAAAAATCAACCACCATCACCTCCATTTGAGCAAGAATTTCAGTCATACCGAAGTAAAGGAACCTGTTTTGAAGCCATTTCAAGCTTCCAACTAACCATAATCCGAGGTTAGAATCTTACGAACAAATTTAGTCTTTCATTTATAAATTTTCTTTTATACTAAAGGATTATTCAAATTTACGTTCTTAAACCTAAGTATATGTTTGTTGCTATTTTGGAGCATATGTATGAAGTCTAAGTGTATATGCCCTAGACAAAAAAATTTATATTGTTAAACTTTGTAATACCTCTATGGGCAGTGGTTATTTCTTGAAATTCTAAGATTAAATTAAAATGAATTTTATGAATTGGTTTGCATATTTGAAAAGTAGCATCCTAGGCTTTCTAACGAGCTATCATAAACCTAAATCGGAGTTGTATTTTATTTTCTAAGAATTATTCAATTTTTGTGTATTGAAAACTAGTAAATCTGTCAGTTTGTTATGGTATACCAGCTGCTAACCTGAACCAAGAACCCATCTTTGCTCACCACCTAATTCTTTAATGTCTTGCAACCTTTCCAATATTATCCTAAGTGATTGATGAATCTTATTAGGGACTAAAACATATAGATTACTTGTTCACATTTTATATTGTGTTAAGACAAAAATTGTTTACTGTGGTATTCAAAAGAGATTTATATAAAAGCTTTAATGGCATACTAGTAAGATAGGTTTACACATGATTAATTTATGAATGTAGTTGTATGTTGTGCTTTAGTTTTAATTGTCCTTATGCACGCCTTAGGATCAAGGGAGTATGGAGCTAACGTTAATTGATTCCAGGATTAAAAGATTGTTGATAAACTTGAAAGGTAGGGATTCTATTACTCATCTTTTGTGAGGTTTTTATAGAATTAAAATTGATTGTTTTGTCGCAATATATTTATATCTATGTTGAACTGATATTATATGAGTATCACATATGAAACTATGACATGGACTCGTCTTGTATTGTACGGCGAGGAACATAATGAATTGACACATGTTATAAATTGAGAAGCATGGTTAGGAAAACTAACTCTATTAATAATGATTCAATATAGAGAAATTGTGAGACATGAAGAGGGCGACGGTTACGTCCTTGGGCATGAATACCCTAAAAGGTAAAATAGGGGGAAGGCGATGACGCTTCCTTGGGTTGAAAGTCCCAGAACACACTATACAGGAATCGATTTGGTGAGGACTCGGGGCTTGATGTCCCCTCACCGGAACACCCTTGGAATGTTTATAGGGTGATCAAGTGCGCCCATTTGGGTTTCGATGAGTTGAGTGATACTCAATTTAACATGGATACCTAGGAACAATGATGATTGTTAATATTTGTATAAATGTGTAATTATGACACTTGGTAATGATTAACTACGGTATCCATAAGATGTGATCATAATAAACCTCATAATCTGGAATATGATGTAACTTATTAACCATGCAGGTTTTAATGTGGTAATGATAAAAACCTAAAGGTGAGTAATGGCTTTCTCTACTGAGCATAGTGTTGCTCATTCCCTTATATTTTTATCTTTTCAGGACTCACTAAGTGTGAGGTGGCTACGAGAAATATAGTTGAGGAAGTGATGTAGCTATATTACATTGGGACTGCTTCAATTGTTGAGAATGTTCTTCATGATAATGTAAGCATCAATTGTTACTTTATGTGACTGTATTACAATGTGTTGAGGGTTAAAATGATGATGACAACAGTTTATATTATTAAATTTAAGGTGCTACATTAAACTGTGGTTTAATTGTCGTTTATATTTTTATTTTTGAGTTGAGAGTTTTCATTTAAGTCCCGGGCAAATTTTATTTTTAAGGTTTTACTTTTATTATTTATTTTTATTTTATCTCATTAAAAACTGTTAACCCCCATATAGGGGCGTTACAGAATTTTTGGTATCAGAGCCTAGGTTCGGTTAACCTAGGGAGTGTAGCACCACTTTAAAAAAATATATTTTTGAGATGGTTTTGAAGCTGAATTTTCATTGTCATCATCAAAATGAACCTTCACATTGATTTATATAGTCTAGAAGGATGTAACATGGAAAGACCATAGAATGAAAATACTAATGGTTATATAAGTACAATAATTATATAGAAGGAAAGTATTAATAGTTATGAGGGAATGATTATTATATGGAATGAGTTTATAAGTAGAATTCTTATGAGAGATTCCTATAATATTTGGATCTATAAGCATATCTAATTCGTGTAAACGATGAGAAATTCGTATAGATAAGAGGATTTAAAAGCCTTTTGTCTCGTGAAAAACAATAAAAGAAATATAAGGCTTGATTTATTGATTTTAAAGTTTGGCATAGATATGCCAAATTTTTCGTAATTGATTCAAACCTAAGTAATGATTATGTGTGGATTCGATGGAGCACATAAGTGTCAGTAACTTTTCTTGAAAGTTCTATTTATTTGAGGAATATGATATAAGTTGGGAATCATGGTATTGAATCTTGAGAGAGATAAATGTTAGACTTTTGGTCTGTTGAGACTGTGTAAAGTCTAGAATGCATGAATCTCAAAATTGGAATATTTTGTTACGTACATTGTATTTAAGTGTATCAGTGAATCTTTATATATAGATGCAATAGAAAAATGATCAATAGGAGTTTCCTTAAGTAAATCATAATACTTAAGGCACTTATAATAATTTTGGATAATTACAATAAAATGTTTAAGTTTTAGATGTTTAGATGTGAATCTTTTGGTTACCTAAGGTTTTGTTATATAAGGAAATTATATATTGTATGAGTAGAATTGTGGGGATTGTAGATGTTCTTAAGTAGTAACATCTAGTGTCTTTGTTCATTGATATGGTCTACGTTGAAAGACGTAAATCGTATTGATTTCAAGGTTAGTCACATTCTAAACCCTTGGTAGTAATGATGATGAATCCATTGATAGATGTTGAGTATTAGGAATAACATATGGGTGTATGCATTGTTCAATAAGGTTTTGATTAAAACAAAATTATTTGAGTTGCTGGATCATTCAGGAAGATCCTTGTTGTCGTTAAATTAGATTTGTTGTTCATAATTAACTTTATCTATAGTGGGCTTTGAATTGGGTTTAAGATTCATACGAATTGGTTTTCAATTTTATGTTTGTTATTTAACTCGTTCCAAATGTGTTAAGGCCCGAAACAACCTGACAATTTTCAACTTAGAACATTTGGGCCTAATTCAAATCTTAAATCAGTTTGATTCACACTGTCTCTCCCACGTGGTCTCTATACGTGTCATATACAGTGGTTTAATCATTATTTACATATACGTTTACTGTGCATAGGAGCTTATTTCTCCGAGTTCACTTTTTCTCTCTTAACTTGTTATTTTCTCTCTAAATCACAAATCCTCTTCTTTTTCATTAAAAATTCTTCTTTTCCTCTAAAAGAAGAAGGAATTCTAGGATTCTGCAATTTACTATCTTAATTTTTCCTTTCTATTTACTCTTCTTTCATCTCATCATGGACCCAAAGTACCAACACATGAGAAAGTATTTCCCATCACTCTCCCAAAAGATTCTCAGAAAGAAATATAAGGCTAGAATTACTCGGTTGTGGATTTTTATGCGTTTTGGTATCCCTTGTGATGTGAGAATGTTAATAGAGGGGAAGATCCGTCCGAGTGACTTTAGTCAAGATGTCGGTTTACCAAGAACAGGTACCAGTCGAAGTGCAATGAAAAAAAGAGCTCGTGCCATCGTGGTCACTTGTAACAAATGTGGAAGACAAAATTATAACGGTAAATGTACTTCACCTGGTTATATGTCTACGAATAGAGAGGATAAAATAAGGTTTTGTAGGAATAGACTTTCAAAGGAGAACTTGGATAGTATCCATCCTCCTCTCCACGGTCACCCTAGTGGATATGTTCAAGGAGCTATTTTTAAACTCTGGCCTAAATTTTATACAGAAAGACAACGCCTCAAGAATATGGTATTTCTAGATCCTGTTTGCCAAGCCATAAGAAAACTGGATGGGGAATAAGTCATCGCTCTATAAAGGTTATTTAGTCTTTACTTATTTGAAGCAGTTTTAGCTGATGTTCAACAGTTTGTGTTTTTCTTTTACTCAGAATATTTGCTTTTGTGTTTGAAATAATTGTGATTACTGGATTGATACAGTAAGTGTTAATATCTTATTTAATTTATGATTTTCTTAAATATATATATATAATAAAATATATTATCTTATCAGACACGTCACATACGGTACAGTAATATGTTTGAATTTTGAAAAACTTATTCAGATATTTCAAGATTTGTGTCTCAAATTTCAAAAGTTCTACAGTATTTGTCGTTTATATTAAATTTCTAGACTTGGTGTATATTTGTCAAAAAGTCTACAGTTGTGTCAAGAGGGTCTTCTGTCGAATTGTTCTCAATTGTCAAAAGTTATACAATTAGAGTCTAATCTTTTTCAAAAAGTGAATCAGATTTTCTGTAAACTATCAATCACCTTATCTTACTTTCTTATCCGCACAAGATTTTGTTTAAATCTTTGGATTACCTTTTCATTACCTACTCGTCTATCTCTTTAGCCCTTTTTGTATATTTCTCATCTTTAAAAACTCATGTAGAACCCGAAGTCTAAGTGGAGCAGACATTAAGCAACCACTTCTATAAACCAAATATGTCTACCTCCCAGTCCACGAAGAAAATAAAGAATGTCTATGTCTTTTGTGGTTCCAGCCTTGGAAAAGATAAAGCTTATTTAGAAGCTGCAAATCACTTAGGGCAAGTCCTAGCACACAAGAAGATTAACATAATCTATGGGGGTGGTAGTATAAAAATGATGGAAAATATGGCACTAGCAGCTAGGTCTAGCGACGCTACAGTTATAAGAATTTGGCCTCATATTCCAGTTGAAGGAAACCTTTATAAGGAAGCCATAGGTAAGGGAGAAGGAGTCAGGAGTATCCCTAGAAATTTTAAAGACATAATCTATAATTCTGATGCTTTTATAGCATTACCTGGTGGTCTAGGTACTCTTGAGGAAATATTCGTAGTTGCTTGTGGGCCATTGTTGGGCTTTTATTCCAAACCTTTGGGACTGCTGAATGTAAATGGTTTTTATGACGGTCTTTTGAAATTTCTAGATTACGCTGTGGAAGAAAACATCACTACAGAATCGGAGAGACAAATATTTGTTACTGCTTCAACAGCTGAGGAATTGATAGATAAAATGCAAATCATACATCCAGAATCCGACGCTGCAACATCCAAGCTTGAATGGGAAAGGGAAAGCCGGGAGCGGCCAATTGATTTGAATCTCCATCTGTAATCTTTTTGTTTTATCTTTGGCATATAGGCATGTGTGTCCGTATTTCGTGTGTTACAAATAACCGTTTGCCTTGTATTATGTGTTTCTTGTGGTACGTCGTTGTTCAATCTTTTAGATTCATTGAGCCTAATGCCGGGATGGCTGGATACGGAGTACTTGATGCTCTCGAAACGCATCCTTCTTAAGGTCCGACCTTTTGTTTATCGATGTTTTTGTATCCTATAAGCATGCATGATATGGATAGCTGGTATACGGAGTGCCTTGTACTCTCGAAACGTATCCGTATTATGTTTGTAATGTGTAATATTCTGTTAATATTATGTGGAAGTACCAGAGTCAGTTATGGGGATAATTCCATATGAAATATGAGTATATTATTTGGGTTAAATGTTTGTGTTATGAGGATAGTTGTTTAATGAAAAATATGTCGGGTATGTTTGCAACCAGAGATTCCATTTAATATCTCTATGAATAAGTTTAATGTATGGTTTTGAATAGAAGTGTTTGTGATATATGTTTTATGATTATGTTCTAGTTTATTAGTTGAGGTATGAAATCAAATATATTTAACTTTTCTTTACTCAAAAAGGAAAAGGAACCTAAAGATGAAGTATATAAAATTTCTCTGGCAATCTCCTTAAATGTGATTGTAAATCACAGTCCATGGACAATGAAGGACTGGAATCATGGTATGGTCAATATGTATGCCTAATCAGATTCTTAGACTATTATACGGTGTTACAAGTTGAAACTTGTCAGAAATACACTTATTGAGGGATTTAGGAGTAAGATTTATTATGCAAGTAAATAAGTGGAGATACGATGACTTAAATTTGGAGGACAAACAACATTAACGGTTTAGACTCGGAATTGGAATCATAATGGAATTAAAATTTTTACTAGTATTGCTAGAATTGAAATTTCGAGGACGAAATTTCTTTAAGGGGGGTAGAGCTGTGACACCCGTTATTCTCCTAACGGGTATTGAGGTAATTAAATTAATTTTTAGTGTATAAAAAAAAATTGCTTCATTTAAATTTATTTTATAATATTTATTTTTATCTATTTTTAAATTTTCTAAAATTCTCCTATATTTATTTAGTATGATTACTAAAAAGCCTTAGAACTTCTAATAAATCTCAAAAATGTCATATTGGCATTATGTGTGTTAAAGTCTTTAGATGAGACATAAGGATATCTTTTCCAACTACTCTTGACCCTCATTTTCTTTATTTCCTCCGTGACATGCTTCAACATGTCTCCTCTATAATTGTTTCTATCACTTCTCTTCAAAGACTTCATCTTTTCTTCCTTTCTCTTCCACGGTTCCCACACTCTTCTTCTCATTTCTTTGCTGAAGCAAAATACTTAGAGAACTTCTTCAAGGCAGCCATAAAAATCAGCCACCATCACCTCCATTTGAGCAAGAATTTCAGTCATACCGAAGTAAAGGAACCTGTTTTGAAGCCATTTCAAGCTTCCAACTAACCATAATCCGAGGTTAGAATCTTACGAACAAATTTAGTCTTTCATTTATAAATTTTCTTTTATACTAAAGGATTATTCAAATTTGCGTTCTTAAACCTAAGTATATGTTTGTTGCTATTTTGGAGCATATGTATGAAGTCTAAATGTATATGCCCTAGACAAAAAAATTTATATTGTTAAACTTTGTAATACCTCTATGGGCAGTGGTTATTTCTTGAAATTCTAAGATTAAATTAAAATGAATTTTATGAATTGGTTTGCATATTTGAAAAGTAGCATCCTAGGCTTTCTAACGAGCTATCATAAACCTAAATCGGAGTTGTATTTTATTTTCTAAGAATTATTCATTTTTTGTGTATTGAAAACTAGTAAATCTGCCAGTTTGTTATGGTATACCAGCTGCTAACCTGAACCAAGAACCCATCTTTGCTCACCACCTAATTCTTTAATGTCTTGCAACCTTTCCAATATTATCCTAAGTGATTGATGAATCTTATTAGGGACTAAAACATATAGATTACTTGTTCACATTTTATATTGTGTTAAGACAAAAATTGTTTATTGTGGTATTCAAAAGAGATTTATATAAAAGCTTTAATGGCATACTAGTAAGATAGGTTTACACATGATTTATTTATGAATGTAGTTGTATGTTGTGCTTTAGTTTTAATTGTCCTTATGCACGCCTTAGGATCAAGGGAGTATGGAGCTAACGTTAATTGATTCCAGGATTAAAAGATTGTTGATAAGCTTGAAAGGTAGGGATTCTATTACTCATCTTTTGTGAGGTTTTTATAGAATTAAAATTGATTGTTTTGCCGCAATATATTTATATCTATGTTGAACTGATATTATATGAGTATCACATATGAAACTATGACATGGACTCGTCTTGTATTGTACGGCGAGGAACATAATGAATTGACACATGTTATAAATTGAGAAGCATGGTTAGGAAAACTAACTCTATTAATAATGATTCAATATAGAGAAATTGTGAGACATGAAGAGGGCGACAGTTACGTCCTTGGGCATGAATACCCTAAAAGGTAAAATAGGGGGAAGGCGATGACGCTTCCTTGGGTTGAAAGTCCCAGAACACACTGTACAGGAATCGATTTGGTGAGGACTCGGGGCTTGATGTCCCCTCACCGGAACATCCTTGGAATGTTTATAGGGTGATCAAGTGCGCCCATTTGGGTTTCGATGAGTTGAGTGATACTCAATTTAACATGGATACCTAGGAACAATGATGATTGTTAATATTTGTATAAATGTGTAATTATGACACTTGGTAATGATTAACTACGGTATCCATAAGATGTGATCATAATAAACCTCATAATCTGGAATGTGATGTAACTTACTAACCATGCAGGTTTTAATGTGGCAATGATAAAAACCTAAAGGTGAGTAATGGCTTTCTCTACTGAGCATAGTGTCGCTCATTCCCTTATGTTTTTATCTTTTCAGGACTCACTAAGTGTGAGGTGGCTACGAGAAATATAGTTGAGGAAGTGATGTAGCTATATTACATTGAGACTGCTTCAATTGTTGAGAATGTTCTTCATGATAATGTAAGCATCAATTGTTACTTTCTGTGATAGTATTACAATGTGTTGAGGGTTAAAATGATGATGACAACAGTTTATATTATTAAATTTAAGGTGCTACAATAAACTGTGGTTTAATTGTCGTTTATATTTTTATTTTTGAGTTGAGAGTTTTCATTTAAGTCCCGGGTAAATTTTATTTTTAAGGTTTAACTTTTATTATTTATTTTTATTTTATCTCATTAAAAACTGTTAACCCCCATATAGGGGCGTTACAAAC